>VXAC01005219.1:86011-117377 GCA_013399225.1 Rhipidura dahli | reverse complement strand
AAAAAAAAAAAGAAACAGTAAACGCATCAAATAATAATAAAAACCCACCCTTTTCTTTGAGCCTCAATGTATGCTGGTGCAGTGCTTAGGGGATTAATCTCTTAAAAAATAAGTGCCATGTGAGTAGACAGGCAGTGATTAAGGTTTTAACTGATCAGTCTGCGTCTGACAGTGAACCAGCTATTATCTTAACGGAATCAAACGAACATTCAGAGCCTCCGCTCAGCCCCAAACATGAAAGGAGATGTCATCTGCTGGCAGTTGGCAAAGCCGCAGGGGAAGGGGGAGAGGGAGAAAGGAGGGAAGGGAAGGAAAGCAAAACAAGGGTGAGAAAAAGGGGGGGAAAGGAGGGGAGAGAGGGAGAAGGGCTGAGAAAGGATGGAGAGGTGAATAAAAGGAAGCAGAATGGGGAAGGAGACAAAAGGGAGAGCGGGAGAGGTTTGAAGAAGTGCTCTGCTCTGGTGTTCCTTCCCTTCCTCCTGCTCTCCCGGGTGGTTTGGAAGCTGCTCCCTGAGCGCTGGGGGCCTTCAGAGCCCTGTCCAACCCTTGCCCTGCCTTTTCCCACCGCGACCGCCAAGGTCTGTCCCAAACCAGGGAGGTCTGGCACTCTTGAACCTGAGGTCAGAAACAAGAGGGAGGAGAAGAATGGCCTTCAGGCCAGAGGGGGAAACCAGGGCAACCGGGCTCTTATCGGGATAAAAGGGCTTTTATCTCAGAGCACTTCAACAAAACACACAAGGCTGGGAGAAGAGGCTCCGTCAAGTGTCCGGCGGGGCCACGCGGGAGAGGCAAATCCCTGCGGGATAGGGGAGCTTGTTCCTTAGGGAGACCCCAAATCCCTGCGGGATAGGGGAGCTTGTTCCTCAGGGGAGACCCCAAATCCCTGCGGGATAGGGGAGCTCGTTCCTTAGGGAGACCCCGAATCCCTGCAGGACAGAGGGGCTCATTCCTTAGGGAGACCCCAAATCCCTGCGGGATAGGGGAGCTCGTTCCTCAGGGGAGACCCCAAATCCCTGCAGGACAGAGGAGCCCGTTCCTTAGGCAGACCCCAAATCCCTGCAGGACAGAGGGGCTCATTCCTTAGGCAGACCCCAAATCCCTGCAGGACAGAGGGGCTCATTCCTTAGGGAGACCCCAAATCCCTGTGGGATAGGGGAGCTTGTTCCTTAGGGAGACCCCAAATCCCTGCGGGACAGAGGGGCTCATTCCTCGCATTGTCAGAGGCCGGAGCCGGGGCCAGGGCAGGTTTTGGGCTCCGGGGCTGGAGGGCAGGAGGGATTTACCTGGGCTGGAGATGCCGGCAGTTCCTGGGAGCTGCTTAACCCCGGCTCAGCGGGAGCAGCCTGGCAGTGAGAGGCTTTTGAAGCCGGGATCAAGGGAGCAGGGAGCGAGGAGCAGCTCTGGAGAAGGTCAGGAAGGGGAGACCAGGAGACATCCAGGAGCGGGCGGACACAAACAGTGGGCTGAGGCAGCTCCCTGTGGAAACAGGAGCCGGGATGGGATCCCATTCCTTAGGGAGACCCCACATCCCTGCAGGACAGAAGGGGCCCATTCCTTACACCCCCAGAGCAGGGGCTGGGGCAGGTTTTGGGCTCCGGGGATGGAGGGCAGGTGGGATTTACCTGAGAATTCCCTCTGGGATGTGTTGGGAGACTGAAACAGAGCAGTTGCAGTCTCCAGTGCAGGGAATTGAGGGCCAGGAGAGGGAGAGGCTGCCTGGCAGAGAGGCAGGAGCTGCCTGGCCATGTTTGTGTGGTCACTTCACATCAAGGGAATGCCAGGATTTATGGACTCGAGGGTGCAGGAGGAGCTGGGGCTGGAGGAGGACGGGAGAGGTGAAACAACGGGGATTCGTTCACCCGGGGCCAAGGGACTGGGCTGGGAGGTGACTGGGACCAAACAGGGGGGAAGCCAAGGAGTTAAGGGAGGAGATCAAGGAGCCCTTGCTGGGATTCCTAAAAAAGATTCCAGCAGGATTTTGGAGAGGGGAGGATGGGCCGTGGATTCCATGGGGAGGGAAGAGGAAAGGGGAAAGGCAGCAGGGCTGGAGCTCCCAGTCCCGGAGCTGGGCCAGCTCCGACATCCCCCAGACTGGCAGCCCCAGGATGCCCTCTGGAGCAGCAGCTCCTGGCACGGATCCTCATCCACAGGCTGAAGGCTGTGCCCTGCCAGAGACCCCAGCACCCCTGGGGTGTCCAGCTGCCAGTGCCACCCACGGATCCCCTTTTCCAGAGGGGCTGGGACAGCGGGAAATGTGGGATCCCTGTGGTATCCTACTTGATCCCTTTGGGACTCAGCCCTGTCCCTCCCCATTCCCTCATAACCCCCTTTCACTCGGGTCCCTGGAAGCTTCTGTGCCAGAAATCCTCTTTTTGGAGGGAAATATCCTTCTCTGCACCTGCCTGCCACGCTCCCCTCCTTGTTCCCTGGCCTTTGGCGTGGGGCAAAGCAGAGCAGAGCTCAGACCCTTGTGGACACCTCAGGTATCCTTCCCCACGGATCCCTCCCATCCCACACCTGCAGAGCGGCCCCGGAGCATCCCAGCCCGGGGAGATCCATGAATTTCCCAGGGTGCAGCCCCCTCTGCCAGGCTGTTATTGCTCCGTGCTGTCCCTGCTGACTCCATCCGTCTGCCTGGTGCTGCTGCTCCGTGCCAGGAGGGCTCCGGGAGCGCCGGGGTCACGACTGCCCCATTACGGGGCGAGATTTATCCTTGGCAGGTGTGCTGCGGGATGCTATATTATCCAGGATTATGAACTGTAACAGGATAATCTCTCTAATGTAATTCAAGCTCTCGACATGGCTTATGGCTCCTTAATGTACCTCAGACTGAAGAATTACAAGAACATTTTCCCCCCTCCCTGCCTTGTCAGCTCCTAAATGATTTAGGCAATCGCCTGAAGCCAGATCTTGGCCTCCAGTCATAACTCAGAGCAGTTCAGTAAATACGATGGGGAAGGAGTTTTCCGGGCTTTGCTCTTTCCTCCTTCCACTCTGCTCAGCCCTCGGTGAGCAGGGGAATGAGCAGGGAGAGGTGGGATGGACAGGGAATGAGTTGGGATGAGCAGGGAATGAGCTGGGACTCCCAGGGGGATGATCAGGGAGAGCTGGGATGCAGCAGGAATGAGAAGGGAGAGCTGGGAGTCACAGGGAATGAGTTGGGAATGCTGGGACTCCCAGGGAATGAGTTGGGACTCTCAGGGAATGACTTGGGACTCCCAGGGAACGATTTGGGACTCCCAGGGAATGAGTTGGGACTCTCAGGGAATGAGAAGGGAGATCTGGGAGTCACAGGGAATGAGTTGGGACTCTCAGGGAATGAGAAGGGAGAGCTGGGAGTCACAGGGAATGAAAAGGGAGAGCTGGGAGTCACAGGGAATGAGTTGGGACTCCCAGGGAATGAGCAGGGAGAGCCAGGACACTCAGCCTTGCCCTCCCCGTCATCCCATGGCCTTCCTCCCTCCCTGCCCTCAGCTCCCCGAAGGGATTGCTGCCACCCAAACCCTCGAGGGCAGGGCACAGAGCACCCTGGGGACATTCAGCGGGTCCCTTCTCGGGAGGGCTGTCCCCAGGTGACCCCCAGGGTTGTCCCCCTCAGAGCATCCCCCCGGCAGGCACAGCAGCCCCAGCAGTGGGAGAATGGGAGATTTCCCCAGGGAAAGCCTTTCCTGCGCCTGGAGCACGGCACGGAGCTGTTCAGAGCAGCACAAAAATCCTCTTCCCAAGGTCTCTGCTACATCCTGGGAGAGGAGACCCTCCCGAGTGCAGCCTGGCAGGATCAGAGCTCTGCTCTCAGATGGATTTCCAGCCACCTGAAGGAGGAGGTTTTTTCCTTCTTTTTTATTTTTTTTCCCCTTCCCTGGAAGCTTCTGTGAGACAGAGCCTCATAAATCTCACCTCCCAAACCCCTCAGGCGGCCGGGTGTCTGCATCCTCTCCATCTTCATTTCTTTCCCCTGCTTTGATGCGCTGGGAGGCGGATGTGCCGTGCCAGGAGCCCGAGGTGGGAGGTGGCAGAGCCCGTCCTCGCTGTCCCCGCCACATCACCTCCCTGCTGCCACCTTGGTGGCACCTGGGGTGTCCCTCTGGAGGAGCCCGTGCGGCTTGGAGGGGCTGTGCTGGATTTTCCGGGGGCTGCTGTGAATTCCTAGCCCCTCAATCGCTGGGAATTCCGCTGTGTTCCCTGCTGGGGTTCCCTGTTGGGATTCCCGGTTGGATAACTGGGCAGTAATGAGTGGTTTGGTGTAAAATCACCCCGTGCAGGTGGTTGGTTGTTCCTGGGATGTCCAGGCTCGCTCTGTGCCCTCCTGCTAAGCCCAAGAGGGAAAGTTCCCATCTTTTCCATAGCTGGTTTTGAACTCCACCTCTGTTCACTGCTTGGACTCCATGGTGGCTTTTGTGGTGCTAACTGTTAAGGCAGCCCGTCCATCCCAAGAATCTTCTGGGCTGGGGAGCAGCAGGATCCCAGCTGGGACCTGCCAGGAATCCTCCTCTGGAGTCACCGTCCCTGCTCAGCCCTTCCCTCTCTCCCGGGCTCTTCCCAGTTCCCTCCCAGTCTCACCGCGATCCCTCCTGCAGCCGCCTCGGTGACCCCGAGGACAAAATCAACTTTGTAAACGGGGTGGGAGGGGAGGAAAGAAAGCAAAAGAGGCGAAAAAAGCAGAGATTAAGGACAGGAACTGCTGGGAAACAAATTCCACCCGGCCACAGACTTCAAATAAACACCAGCTCTGCAGATGACGCAGAAAAAAAAAGTGATCTTGGAAAAAACACACATCCTTGAGCATTCCCGGTGTGAGGCCTCGTTACCTGTTGCTCATGTGAGCCTGGCAGGTGTGTGAGGGGCTGAGGGATGGCTGGAGGGGGAAGGAAAAAGGGAATGTGCAAAAAGGAGGAAGAGGAAGAGAGAGGGAGGGAGATGCAGCCTCGGGCTGGGACAGGGAATGGCCGAGCTTCTCCTGGGAGAGGGGACTGAGATTCCAATCTGGGAGCATCTTCACCGGGATCCTGCCCAGAGCCTCGCCAAGGACCCGCTTTGTGCCCATCCCAGGGGGTGAAAATCCCCGAGGAGCTGCCGGGGCTGCCGGGGGAGGGCGAGATCCGCACAGGCTCGCATAGCTCAGGAGAGGAAAACAACCCCGGGGAGAGGCAACGAGAGGGATGAAAGGGAAAAGCAGCGAGGTGACTCCTCCAGAGGACACGTCCGGGAGCTGCGGGTGCCCGAGCGGGGCTGGCAGGAGCAGGACAAGGAAGCGCAGTGTCCCCCGGAGGCGCGGGGGCAGCGGGCGGGTGGTGGCGGAGCGTGACGCTCCCCGGGCCGGGCAGGGGCAGCTCCCGGCAGCTGTATTTACTGTTGCTGTTTGTTGTCGCCCTGGCAGCCTCCGTAATGTGAATTTTCTGTGTCACTGGCTGAGAGGATTCCAGGCAGGTTTTTGATAATGTGGGGTTTTTGTAAACCGGGGAGGGAGAAGGGGGGGGAAAGAAGCCACAAGCTGGAAAGTGCTGGGCCCAGCGCTTTTAACTCTTCCGTCACCGAGTGAGTTCGGCTGGAGTTCGGGGTGCACAGAATCCAGGGATTTGGGGCAGGTTTGGACTCCTAAATGTGGGGTCTGCACCACATTTCCCTTCACAGCAACCTCAGCCCGTCCTCAGTTCCCAGCGCCGAGAAGTGAACCCCCCGTTCGGCAGCTCCCCACACCCCTGCCCGCTCCCTGCCTCCCCCTCCCGTGCCCCTTCCCCAGCCGCTGCTCGGGATTCTCGTGTCAAATCCCTCCCTGCCTCAGTTTCCCCTCCTGGAAAAGGGGCAGAAAGAAAGTGCCGACAAAAAGCAGTGCCCAGCTCGTGCCATCGGTCCTGGGGGTGGCCAGAGGCGGTGCCAGGTTGCCCGGGCAGGTGCCCACCTGGCACTGAGGGGCTGCACCCCCTCAGCCCGAGGCTTTTGCCACTTGAAAGCCAGACAAGGAAATCGCAGCGGGTTTGATCTCTCCATAAACAAACTGTGAATCCAAGAGTAATCTCCTGCTCCTTTGTTTTCGGGCAAACAGAGCAGCAGCATCTGTCCCCTCCCGGCTCTGCTGCCAGAGCCCTCAGCCCGCGCTGAAAGGCGGCTCCAGAATTCCTTCTTTCTTCCTTTCTCTCTTTTTTTCCTTCCCTTTTTTTTGTGCGGTTGAGATAATGGGGCAGAGGTGCTGCCGGGGACAGGAAGGAAAAGCTGTTTCCAGAGTGGAGGAACCGGCAGAGCATCCTCAGACCTGTCCCTGCCTCCCCAGGTGGCACCTCCGGCTTCACCTCTTCCTTCCTGTGACACAAAAGGGGATCCCTGCCAGCCTTTGCCATCTCCTCCCAAAAGGCTGCCTCGGATTAACCCTTTGCTCGCTCGCCCAGAGGACAAACGGGGACTTTCCTTCTTGTCCGGTCCCTCATTTCCCAGTGCCTGTTGCTGTGACCCGAGGGCCTGGCATGGGAAAAAGAATGAGCCTGGAATCCGTGGGGTTGGGCATGGCACTTCCAGCCCTGGATTTCTGGGTTTTCCCCCAGCTGTGCTCCCCTGGAATCCCCCTGATCACCTCGGTCCCTTTAGGGAAACTGAGGCACCAGATTCCCTGGCATCAAACAGCAGAACAGAGGTCGGGACCAGCTCCAGCACCGCTTCCCCCACACCTCGTGGGCTCTCCCAGCTCCCTCAGCCCCCTCGGAAGCTCCGGTCACCTCTGCTTTCCCAGCCCTCGGATTTCAACTCCCGTCACCCGGGCAGGAGCCGCGTGAGCCCCTGACTGACACTTGATTGACAGAGCCAATTAGCCAAACGAAGCCAGCTGCATTCAGCCCGCAGCAGGCTGGGGGAGGAGGTGGGGAACCAGAGGGGAGGCCAGAATCCAATTCCTCTCCCATCAGGCGTGATTGCCGGTTTTGTTTTATTCTCAGCCTGTTTTTTGGGGTTTTTTTTCCCCCGGAGCCACCGCCTCTGGATGCCACTCAAACAAACGGGGCTCGCAGCCTCCCCTGGGGCTGCCAGGGCGCTCGGGGAGGAGGATGGGGGGGTGGTTGGCATCACCTGGGCACGTTCTCCCAGCTCTGGGATTTCCCCAGGTGAAGCGGGGAACTCCTCGTGCCGTGACACGTTCCGGATTTGAAAGCGCGATCCGGGGAAGAGGCGCAGCCTCCGTGCACACGGAGGATGCTGCAGGGGGGATGCCCGGGGCAGGCGGGGCTCAGCCGGGGCTACCTGGGCTTTGTCCCCTTCTCCGTGTCCCTTTCAGGTGGAGGAGCTGGGCCGGGAGGAGGGAAGCCGGGAACACGCTGGGGACAGGCTGTGCACGGAGTTTGTCTCTCCGGAGATTTGCCTTTCTTCTCCCGCGATGTTTCTTGACTCATTTCCTCAGCTCGCAGCAGATATTTACTTAACCCCGCGGCTGCTCCGCGCCGGGAATGCCGAGTTCGGGGGGCTGCGAGTGCTCTCCCTGCTGCCGTGGTGACGCGTGGGGGGCTCCCAGCCCCTCGGGGACACGCAGGGGGACACACACGGGTGGCAGCGTGCCCGCAGGGGTGGCACCTCGCTGCCTGCTCCGGTGGGCAGCAGGGCACAGCACCGCGGGGTGCAGGGACAGCCCCGTCACACCCAGCACGGACAGAGGTCCCCGTGCCAAGCCCAGATACTGCAGGTGACAAATCCCCCGGGACCCAAAGCCTCGTGTGCCCAATAAATCATCACGGGTTTTACCCAGCACGTGGATTTGTCACCTCCCTTGTGCTGGGGACACCCCAGCCAGGCTGGGACACCGCAGGGGAAGGAGCCCCCTCGCTTCTGCCAAGGCTCTTGGGGTGGCCGGGGCCTGTCCGTGACCCGTTCCAGCCTTCTCCCTTGCCAGCTGCTTTTCCCAGCCCAGCCTGAAGCCGTTCTCCCTCAAAGCCCGCCTTGTGCTGCAATTCCAGGAGCCAAAGCCTCTTTGATGGGTGGAGAGCCGGCCCTCGCTGACCACCACCAGGCTCTGGACAGATCCCAAAGCTTTTCCAGCTTGTGACCACTGCTGAAAGGGTTCATTTCTTCCCCTAATGAGATGCAGCCCTGGCTGGGGGGGGGGGCACTGCAGCATCTGCTCAGCAGCTCCGAGCAACCAGGCGGAACAATCTGGTCGAGGGGCAGCGAGGAACAGTTCCAGCCAGGCCCAGGGGGTCACAGAGCCCTTCCTGCAGCACTTCCCTGGCTCCTGCAAGAGGAATCCCATCCAAGGAGCCTCCAGGAATGGCGACACTTGGATGGGGTGGGTGGAGGAAGCTGCAGAGAGCTCAGGGTTGGCACAGCCTGAGTGCTCCAAGGGTGGCAGTGGCTCGGGGGAAGCAGCCAGCTGTGCCACCCTGTCCCCATCCTGCAGAGTCACCACTGTCCCAGTCTGAGCCTGGGACAACAGACTGGGCAGAGGGGCACGTGCACAGCTGGCCTGGCACGCAGAGAGCTTCCTCCTCCTCCTCCTCCTCATCCTCTTCCTCCTGCTCTGCTGGCAGAGGCTTCCCGAGGGCAAGGAGCTGGCAGGAAAGGTGGCAGGAATTGTGGCAGGCATTGCAGCAGGAATTGTGGCAGGCATTGCAGCAGGAATGGTGGCAGGAATTGCAGCAGGAATGGTGGCAGGAATTGCAGCAGGAATGGTAGCAGGCATTGCAGCAGGAATTGTGGCAGGAATTGCAGCAGGCCCGGCAGGAGCAGCGTGTGAGCCTCCAGCTGGGAGAGGCGCCTGGAAACGCACCGGGAGCTTCCCCGCAGCCAATTCGTGCCCCAGCTCAGCGCACATGAAAAAGTCATTCAAGGAGCCACTTGAAAACAGCCTCGCGCTCCCCCGGGCACACTCGGGGTGTCAAATGATTCCCAATCATCCAAGAAAGTCTGATCAGCCTTGGATGGATGGAAAGAATCCGGCTGACTTAGTGAGCTTTGGATGCAGCCCGGAGTTATTAGGAAGTAGCTCTCAAAGCCTGCAGCAGGCAGCTGAGAGAAGTGAAACTCTACCCAGGTGTTGGAGATCCTTAAACTGGGAAGGAATTTTTCTTCCCCTTGGCTCTGGAACAACAACAACAACAGCACTTTTTTNAAAATATTCAGAACACCTAAATAACTTCATGTTTTTGGTTTAAGTTTATTTTTTTTTTTTTTTTTTTTACCTTTTTTTTTTCCCCATTCCAGCCTATTTCAGAGCAGGGCAGGCGGGCAGTTCTCCTCCTCCTCCTCCTCCTCCTCCTCATCCTCCTCATCCTCCTCATCCTCGCTGGGGTTGTCTGGAGCTGTTTGAGGGCAGGAGTGGGGGCTGTGCCAAGGGGTTGGCATCTCTGCCAGCGGCTCTGCCGCAGCCCTGGAGCTGCAGGGAGCTGGAACGCCGAATTCACCCCACAGCCCGGCCCCTGCCAAGGGGACCGTGCGGAGAAAGAGGAAACTGGCAGCGGTCCTGGAAATTTAAAGCCCTTCCACTGCCCGGCGCTTTCAAATAAAAAGCATTTGTGATAAATTGGTGAATTAACATCGCTCTGCCTCCCTGAGTCACCCCAGTCGCTCTCCCTGTCCGGGGATGGGATCCACGGAAAGCAACCCCGTGGGTAAACGCAGCTCAAAGCTCGCAGCTCCAGGACTCTCCCCAGCTGCCCGAGAGCGCGGGGAGCGTAATTCCCCTAATTCCCCTGATCCCAGGAACACGTCCCGGAGGGGCCGCGGCTGCCAGGTTGGTTCCTGCGCCGCGCTCGGGCCCTGCCGGTTCGCGCAGCCCCTTCCCGGAACCCGCCTGCCCGGCTCGCGCGTTTCTGGGAATGAGGTCCCAGCGCTGTTGGTTTGGGGAGCCTGCCAGGAGTTGGGGGGGATTGGGGGGAACGGCGAGGGGCCCCTGCTTCGCTTAACCCCTTCCCTGCCAGCGCCAGCTTTGGGAATTTCCACAGGGAAGGGCCCGGCGGAGGGATGGACTCTGCCTCGCTCCACGCCAGGGAGGAGCATCGGAGCATCCATCCCCCTCTCCGTGTCCGGCGATGCCTCTGCGGCGTCTGGCGGAATAAAAAAAAAAAAAAAAGGGAGGGAGAGGAGAAATTCCCAGCCCGAGCCAAGTGTGAGCCTCGCAAATGCCGGCCCATCCCTCACGGGTTAAGCGAGCCCAGGGCTGCGTGTGCTGAGGTCAACACAGGCTGCACCTGCCCACGGGCTCCTGTGCAGGAGCACAATTGCCGGCTTGTTCCTTTCAGGATTGCCGTTGGAGCGCGGTGCCCAGGCCCCGGGCCAGCCCGCTGATCACATAAAATATTATTTGTGTTTAAAAATTCCAGTAATTGACTGTGCACCGGTTTTTTCCGAGCCTTCTGCCAAGGGCAGTAAAAAAATCAAAATCCGTCCCAGGTTATTTTCATCATGCAAATTCCCATTTCTGTAAACAGGAGTGCGGCGCTGCGAGCCGGGGCCGGCGGCCGGGCCGGACGCCAGGGGAGCGCCGGGCTCGGAGCGGTGGCCGGAGCCGGGGAGGAGCAGCCCGGCCGTGCAAGGTGCAGCCTCCCGGAGCTGCCCCAGCCTGGCCCTTCCTGCCCCACGAGGGCTTGGCCGTGCCCTGCTCCCCTCCCGGGTGTTCCATCCCTGTGTCCATCCCCGTTGTCCCAGCTGGACCCTCTGTGGGATCCTGGGGCTCGGCAGCTCCGTGCCCTGCTGCTGCCTCCGAGCTGCTCAGCCCTTGGGATACCCCAGTCCCGGGAGATCCAATGGATTCACGGCTCCCTGAGTCATCCCAGTCGCTCTCTCTGTCCGGGGATGGGATCCATGGAAGCGGCTCCCCGGATGAACACAGCTCTGGGCCTCCTGTCCCTGCCAGGCTGGGAGAAGGGAGCATCCCTGAGACGGGAATTCAGCATTTCCTCATGGAAATCCCTCTCAGGCTCGCTGGAGATGCTGTCCGAGATGTTTTGGCTGCCCCACAGGGAGCACCCGATGCTCCCAGGCTGCTCTGAGGGTGGAGGGAAAGTGCTGGGCAGTCCCAGCTGGATCCCCCCAGCTTCTGACCCACCCAATTCCAGCACAGAAACCCCAGGAGGGTCCGGGGATGCTCCATCGATGCTTTGCAGCCGTCCATGGGCACCACAGGAGATGTCCCAAAGGAGGATTCGCGTTCCACACCCTCCTGGGAGCCTCTTTAGCCAAACCTGAGCCTTCCAGGGCACAACTGGTGCTCTCCAGACTCTGGAAAGGGACAGGGAGATCTGCAGGGAATCCCAGGGATTTGCAGTTTCCAGAGACTTTGAGGTTTCGAGGTCAGGGTTCAGAAGTTTCAAAAGCATCACCAAAAACCCCAAAAGTTCTGAAGCTGCAGCAGAGAGGATGACAAGCTCTGAGTGTGCCTCGGGGCATGCACCAGCACCAGGCTGGGGCTGGGGCCACCAGCTGGATGAATTATCCCATTCTCCCTCCTTATGAGACCTCTTTGTACCCATTTTGGAAACTTGTGGGAACAGCTGAGGTTTTGGGGTGGGACACTGGGCCACACAAGCCCTTGACCTACTTGGAAATGGCATTTTTGAGTTCTTCTGGGCCTTTTGGGCTCGCACACATCAGCAGAGATGACATTTTCTCCTCTTTAAGGAGAGGGGCGGGAGCCCTTGCGAAGAATTCACATCTGTTTTGGAAACAAGTCAGCGCAGGAAAAGTGCCCACATGGAGCAGAAATGTGGTTTCGATTGTGCTGCACTCTCCAGAACGGAGGGCTCCCATTTTAAACTCCATCTGACAGACCAGGAACAGCTCACAGCTCGTCTGCCTCTCATCTGGCCCCGCTCCCCCAGCGGCCGCCTCTCGCTGCCGCTGCCACCCAACCACCTCTGCTGCATCTCGGGGACTGGGACCGGCAGCAGCCACCCAAAATCCCCTCCCAGGATGCAGCGAGGATGGATCCCGGGATCCCAAAGGTTTCTATTCCCGGCACACCTCCAGTTTGGCATCCAGGGAACAGTAAAATGTACAAAGGGGAGAGATGGAGGGAGACGATTCCCAGGGGATGGAGTGCCAGGACACAGGGAGTGGCTTCAAAATTCCAGAGGGGAGGGTTAGATGGGATATTGGGATAAAATTCCTCCCCATGATGGTGGGAATGGCTTTCCCAGAGAAGCTGGGGCTGCCCCTGGATCCCTGGAAGTGTCCAAGGCCGGGTTGGAGCACCCTGGGACAGTGGAAAGTGTCCCTGCCCGTGGAAGGGTGGAACTGGATGAGCTTTAAGGTCCCTCTGACCCAAACCATTCCAGGATTCTCTGCTTCTCTGCAGGGCTACGGGGAGGCAGCTGCATTATTCTTGACTTTAAGGCTATCCCTGCAGTCCAACTCTTGGCTAATTACTTTGGCTCCATCGTCAGCGTGCCGTGATTAATGGCCGTGGATGTGTGTTTAACTAAAACCTCTCACGTTTGGAGGGAATAATAACAATAATAACTTTTTCCATCCGTGGAGATCTGGACCACTTATGATAATTAAAATTGCACGCCGCTGCCGGTGAGGGTCTTGAGCTACTTGCCAGTTACCCAGGTAATCCTCTCCCAGCTCCCGGTATTGCTCCAGGGATCTCAAGTGGATACTGGAATTTGATGGCATTTTTCCCTTGTCCTCCTAGACGGCTGCCTTGCTCTGTGGTGGAGCTGGTGGCTCCTGTCCTGTGGCTCGGCCCGGAGAGGCATTTTTGGCTGGATTTGGTGTGTTTGGTGCAGGTAAAGCACTCACAGCAGCGCGGGATCCTCCCAAAATCCCATTGGGATGGAGCGGGGTGGGTGCGCTGAGAACCCGCCGGGATCGGAGGCAGCAGAGGGGCACCAAAGCTGCTCCAGGAGCAGCTCCAGCTCTGCTTTGAACTTTTCCCGGGGTGTGAGCGGGTCCGGGGCGTGACTCGGGCCGTGCAGGGGCCGCCGGGCTCCCGGCTCCGCCGCTGTTTATCCGCTGGCAGGGACGAGCGGGCCCCGCTCGGGAATCGCGGGAGGCTTTGTACAAACAAGGAGAGGAGAGGCAGAGGGAGGCCTCGGGGCTGGAAATACCGGCTGTAAACACGGCACGTTTCACGCCAGGACAACTCGGAGCCGGGCGATCCGAACTCGGAGCACCAGGGAGGGCTCCCCGCGCCCGCGTGGAGAGGAGCTTTCACAATAAATGATTAAAGCGTGGCTCAGATCCCGTCAAATGGAACGGTGCTAATCTAATCACAATCCATCTGGCACTGCCACATCTGTCCCAACACCTCCACCTCTTCGTTTTCAATCAGCCTTAAATAGTACATAATTATTAATGTCTCCCCGCCTGTCAGACGGCGCGGGGGATTCACTTATCTCTCGCGATCGGCGAGACAGAGACGGATCCGACGCCAGGCTCGGGGGGCCAGGAGCCTTTTGCCCTTGGGTTCATCCTCCCCTGGCACTGCTGCTGCAGGGATGAGCCGCAGAGCCCCACGCAGCCCTTGGGCTTGGCACCAGCCCTGGCAGCTGGCGGGGAGCGGTGCCCGCGGTGCTCAGCGGCGTCCCTGCCCCGCATCCCCCCCGGCAGCGGGCAGGGAGAGAGGGAGGCTCAGGCTGGGAAAGGCCGGGAGATGTTCCCAGCTGCAGGAGAATTTCCCAGCTGCAGGGGAATATCCCACCTGAGCAGCCCAGGCCGGCTCCACCTGCACGAGGATGCCCTGAGCTGCTGGGGACCTGCGCTCTGAGGAGCCGGGGTCTGCTCGGTGCAATTTGGGAGGGAAAAACCTCATGAAAAATTCACCGAAATCTTCACGGACTGCTCTTCCCTAAGCCAGAGCTCGCTGGCGTTCACAGAGGCTGCTGCAAGAGCTTTTTTCAGCCCTTCCAAGACCTAAGCCAGCACCAAAGCCCCAGCTGCACACGGGTCCTGTGGCTGGGATAAAACCTGGGCTCAGAGCTCTCCGTGTGGGCTCCTCGCAGGTCTGGGCCACACTGAGTGGCCAAACTAAGCAGCCCGAGGTTTTACCAATCCTTAGGATTTTTCTGGTGAGTCTCCCTAAATCTGGAGATGTTTAAAGCCTCAGGAATCATGTGGTTATGTGAAAATCTCGTCTGTTTCCTCTTTTATAAAAAAAAATATTTTCTTGTCCTTGCGGCTGGAGATAAAGCTCAAAAATATGAACCGGAGCAATGTGAAACCCAGAAAGTAAACACGTTTTTTTTTTCTTCAGGAATTTTTAAGCTCGTTCCTTCAGGTGGGGGGAGGTGGGAGCTGCGATTTCCTGAGGGTCAGGATTAAATCCTCCTTCAGATCACGCAGCCAGGCCCAAACTCTGCCTGCTCCCCCCGCCCAAAAACCTGCTCGGTCGAGAGAGCAGAGCCGGCCCGGGCAGCGCTCAAAACCAGCCTTGAGGAAGCAGAGCCGAGAGCAAACACCTCGTGCAGGCTGAGTGAAGCCACCCCTGGATGTTTACAGAATAAGTTACCAAATAACCAGTGTCTTGGGGATGGCTGGTGAGCCCTCGGAACAAACATTCCCTTTCTGTGCCGGGCGCGATCGATGTGCGGCGGGCGCGCGGCGCTTGGGGTGGATTTGGAGGTTGAAAGCGAAGCCCATCGCGGTTCACAGTTTGTTCACAGACAAATCCTGCTGCTCGGCTTGTTTGCAGCTCTTTCTTCTCGCAAAGAGCCTGCTCAGCATGGCCAGGTGAGGCAGAGCTCTCGCATCACCCTGGGCATCTAAAGCAGGGAGTTGAAGGCAGAGCTGACGGGGGGAGAGCTGAGCTGAGCTCATTCCCCATTCTGCAGGGCTTCAGAGCCAGGGGGTGCAAATTATTCCCGGTGCAGGGAGGGAAGAGCCCAACCCAAGCCCCCCAGGGAGGAGGAGGAGCTCAAGGAAAGACCCGTTTGTTCCCCAGGTCTTTGCCAATCCGTCCTTAGAGTCCCAAACCCGGTGTTGGGGTTTTGGGTCTGGGGTTTGGGTGTTGGAGGGGGAGAGGGCAGCTCGGTCTGGATCCATCCTGGTTTTCCAGCAAGTGTTGGCCCATGGGCTGTTCTGCTTCAAAAATAAGAATAAATCCACGGCCTCTCTTGGCTTGGATGCAAAATCTGGGGAAATGTGATTTGTAGGGCTCTGGATAGTTGGAGTTCCAGGCTTGTTGAAGTCTGGGGGGGAAACAGGGAGGATGAAATGAAGGAAGGAAAAAACCAAACTCCAGCTGGAACCCCTGGATGTGACTCAGGTATTGGCCAGGTGCTCCATTTGGGGATCCTTCCCGTGTCCCTGGGAGTCTGGGATGATTTGTGGGACAGTTTTGGTTCGAATCCTAGAAAGGTGTCCACAAAGGGGGAAGGAGCTTTGCTCTGCTTTGCTGCCCTGAAAGCTTTGTTGGTTTTTGGGTACAAATGTGGCAGCAGCAAGTGGGCAAAGGCCTGGAGTGCCAGGACAGAGGGAATGGCTTCCCACTGCCAGAGGGCAGGGAGAGATGGGATATTGGCAAGGAATTCTTCCCGGTGAGGCCCTGGAATGGCTTTCCCAGAGAAGCTGTGGCTGCCCCTGGATCCCTGGAATTGTCCAAGGCCAGGTTGGACGGGGCTTGGAGCAACGTGGAACAGCAGAAGGTGTCCCTGCCCACTGCAGGGGGTGGCACTGGATGGGATTTAAGGTCCCTTCCAACCCAAAGCATTCCATGATTCTGGAATCTCCAGTCTGGCGTCACTCTGGAGACCCCGGGCTGCAGATTCAGCTTCCCCTCCCTGTTTCTGCTCCTCGTCCCGGGGCTCAGCTGTGCCCGTGCTGAACCGGGGGTCACCAACAGCCCCTCATTGTCACCTCCCGGGGTCGGGACAAGCAGGGAAACTCCCTGGACGCGGGCTCTGGCCGCAGGCAGGGAATTCCCTGCGGATTGCGGAGGGAATGGGACGCAGCGGGATGGAGCGTGGGCTGTGGTTCTGCCCCAGTTCCGCTCCCTCTCGTTCTCCCCCATTCCCCCCGTTCCCCTCGTTCTTCCCGATCCCCCCGATCCCCCCGGGCCGCCGCCAGCAGAGGGCACGGTCCGGCCTGCGGAGCGCCCGCTCCCGGCTCCCGGCGCTCCCGGCTCCCGGCGCTCCCGATGCTTCCCGTCCTCCGCTCCCTTGCCCCGCTCAGCCCGCGGCTCTTCCTCCCTTTCCTCACCCTTTCTTCCCTTTTATTGTCTCCATCATCTCTGGGCACCGCTTTCACTTTGATCTCCAGAAACTTTGGCATCGCTCCCAAAACGTTGATGTGTATTTTCGGGGGAAAAGGGGAAAAAAAAAATAGGGAAGAAGAGCAAAGCCGAGCCTTTGTTCCCGCAGCTGCTGCCGGGCTGCAGCACAGCTCACACAGGTACTAAACACTCCCAGGGATCCAGCAGCCCGTGGTCCGGCGTTCCCTGTCCATGCCAGGTTATTTACACCGGGAATCAGTGATTCGGTTCCTGCGGTCTCACTTGAGTTAAAGAGAAATAAAAGCAAAGCAGAGTGAAGAGCTGGAAGTGGTGCTGCTCCCCCAGACAGGGACACGGGCCGGGCCGGGAGCAGCGTGGGGTGTCACGGATTGCTGGGATGGGGCTGCGCTGCTTCCTCCCCATGGAAAGCCTGGGAACGATCGGGATCAGCGCTCTGAGCCCCCTCATCATCGCCGGCCTCGCAGCTTCCTCAGCCCCGTGTCCTGCGACTGTGCCAGGGGACCTGGGACATCCCGAGAGGGCACGAGAGGGCACGGGGGCAGTCCCGGGGTGCCCAGAGGGGCGGGAGCATCCCTCACTCCCCAGAACATCCCTCACTCCCCAGGGGATCCCTCACTCCCCAGGGGATCCCTCACTCCCCCTGAGTATCCCTCACTCCCCATGATATCCCTCACTCCCCAGAGTACCCCTCACTCCCCAGGATATCCCTCACTCCCCGGAGTATCCCTCACTCCCCAGGGGATCCCTCCCTCCTCTGGAGTATCCCTCACTCCCCAGGATATCCCTCAATCCCCGGAGCATCCCTCACTCCCCAGGGGATCCCTCACTCCCCAGGGGATCCCTCACTCCCCCTGAGTATCCCTCACTCCCCATGATATCCCTCACTCCCCAGAGTACCCCTCACTCCCCAGGATATCCCTCACTCCCCAGAGCATCCCTCACTCCCCAGGGGATCCCTCACTCCCCAGGGGATCCCTCCCTCCTCTGGAGTATCCCTCACTCCCCAGGATATCCCTCACTCCCCGGAGTATCCCTCACTCCCCAGGGGATCCCTCACTCCCCAGGGGATCCCTCACTCCCCAGAGCATCCCTCACTCCCCAGGGTGTCCCTCCCTCCCGGGGTGAGGCCGGAGAGCCGGGAACGACGGGACAAGGAGTGGGGTGGCCCAGGGCAGAGGCTGCTGCCCTCTGTGCCAGCGGGGACCATCCCTGCCCCGGCCACGGGCACCAGCCAGGGCTGAGGGGATGGAGCTCGGCCCGCGGGTACCGGAGAGAAGACGGGGGGAGAAGCCGGGGGCATCGTCTGGCTCCCACATGTGCCGAGGTTGTTAGGAAGATTTATAGGGCCGAACGCGGGGCTTTTTCTCTCCGCCTTTATAATAATACATTAGGCTTTTAACCTCTGACCGGCAGCTCTGCGAAGGGGATGCTCCGGGCGGCATCGGGCGGCTCCAGCCCCGCGGGGAAGGGCAGCGCTGGGAAGGGAAGCGGGGCCGGGCTGCGGGGACGGAGGGGTTAACGCTGCACGGAGGAATGTGAGAGTTTAGCGAGAGGCGTCGGCTGTCTTGAGGTCACCTGTGAGGGATTAGCCGGGCAGGCAGACAGTTGTTGTTTGAGGACTGTCTGAGGCCGGGGAAGGGGCGGCGTGGGGAGGGGGGCGGCTCGGGGGCTGCGTGGCCCCGCGGGTGGGATCTGCCCGTGCCGGGAGAGCCCGGCTGGAACCCGGCCGAGGGGATCGATCCATCCCCCTTGGGAGGGAGAAGGTGGGATATCCCCCTGCCCGGCTGGAACCCGGCCGAGGGGATCGATCCATCCCCCTTGGGCGGGAGAAGGTGGGATATCCCCCACCCCCCCAGCCAAACCTGCCCGAGCCCAGGTGGGCAGCAGAGATGCTGAGGAGGAATTGAAATGTTGCAGGATCCAGCAGAACTCTCCTCATCTGGGCTCCTTCCCACTGAGCTCCCCCCGGTGAGGATTCTCAGCCCAGCCCAGCCCATCCCGGCTGGGGGGGCTCCCCAAAAGGAGCCCTGGCTCCGTGGAAGGCCCTGGAAAAGCTCCTTTTCCCTGTGTTTGAGCTGCTGGAAACACAAAATAGGAGGAGCGGGGTGTCCATGAGGACCAACAGGTTGGGGAGGTTGGAGTGGGAACTGACCCGTCCATCCAAGGCTTCTTCCCAAACATTCCAGACCCAAAGCAGCAGGAATTTTCCCTGTATCTCCACGGCTGGATTAAAATCCACCCCGATTCCCTGCTGGGCTCTCAGGGTGGATGGGACACGAGTGGGTGTGTGGGACAGAGGAGGAATCTCTGCCTGGAGCTCCGAGCAGGATCCAGCTGGGGCTTTTTACACCTTCACCAAACAAACTCCAAGGCTCGGTTTTGACCGTGGGATCTCATTCCTGCCTCGATCTCTGTCTCACCGCGGGGTTTTCTGCCCTCTCTGGAGCAGGATCAGGGGATCTGTGCTCCTTCCTTGGCGTTCAGACCAACACACGGCTTCTCCCTGCACCTCTCGCTCCGAGATCCTGCCGGTGAGAGGTGTTAGATGAGGATAAATTCCTGATCGTCACAATAATCAATCACTCTTTACTTTAATTTAGTGGAAATTAATCCAGCAGACGAGCAGAGGGCCAAATGCTAATCTGTGTCCTGGGTGTCTTTATTGGCTGGGGAAGGAGGGAATCTTCCGTGGAAATAAAAGAGGAAAGGCTTGAAAAAGTGCACCCAGAAGTTTTGCATTTGGAAAGGGAGCAGAGACAGAAAAGAAAAACCCCACAGAAACTCTAAAACCTGCGCTTTGAAATCTGCAAAAATTTTAAAAACTGTGCTTTAGAAACCTTCTCACTTCAAAACTCTTGTATTTTAATAAACCCCTCCTCATTTTTAGAGTCAGTCCCTGGGTCAGGGCTGGATGTGACCCACGGTTTGGAATGCCAGAGGGAGGGTTTGGAGCTGCCAGAAGCCGGGAACACCCAGCGCTCACCTGCCGGAGTTTTATCCCTGGGTTTTATTGGAATAATGGAGCCTGGGCTGCATTTCAGGGCTTGGAGCTGCCCTCACACCTGGCTGTGCATCAGGGAGAGCTCCCTGTGGAGCAGGTTTGGGATGGAGCAGTTTTGGGATGGAGCAGGAGGCCTCATCCTGCCCAATTCCATCTGGGAATCCGTGTCCTGTGGGGAGAGGCTCCCTGGGGCTAAAGGAGGCTTTTATTGCCCCAGCCCCGCAATAAAACACGAAATAAAGCAATTTTATTGAATTTAAAATGTAAATGGAAGGTTTGTCTCCCACCCCATCCCCGCCTGCAGCTGGATCTGTGTCTGGGGGCAGAGGGGAATCCCAGCTCCAGCCGAGATTCCGTGGGTTCCCGAGCCTGGGAATGGCACCGAACCTGCCATGTCCCCACTGCAGGTCCCCAGCACATCCCAGCGGGTCCTGCAGAGCCGGGCAGGAGGGAGAGATCGTTCCTGGGGACTTGGTGAGCTGGGCCAGGACAGGACGAGGGCAAGGAAGGGGCTCCCGCTTCCCGGGATCGCTCGGATCTTCCCGCTGGGAATGTTTGCAGCTCTCAGCTTTCATCTCCTGAGGCTCCTCCTGTAACCGATGAACAGGAAGGATTTCTTTTTTTTTCTTTTTCTTTTTTTTTTCTTTTTGCAAAGGGGATGCAGAGCACCCAAGAGGGGTGACAGGGTGGGTCTGGGGGACAGCAACTCCACCTGGATGCGGGGACAGCCGGGACAAAGCAGCTCCCGACCCCGCAGCTCTGCCCCAAACCACGGGGAGCAGCTGACAGGACGCACCCCCGACGTGGGGAGGGGACGGTCCCCTCAGGGTCTCTGGGGCTCGGGGTGGCTGCCACAGGTCCCCCAGACAGAGGGGACTCGCCAAGAAATGCTCGGAGAGGCCTCGGGGCCGTCGCACGGGAACCCCATCGCCTCTGGGAAGGGTCTGGAGGCAGCGGGAACCGGCCGGCTCTGCCCCCGGGCAGCGGCCACCCCCTGGCAGAGGTGGCGGAGCTGTCGCTGCCCAAATGCGTCCCAGCTGTGGCTGAAGGAAACGCTCCCCGAGCCTGCCCGGGGTTTCTGGTAGCGGCTGAGGGACAGGATAATAAAACAGGAAAAAATTAACATGTAAGAAAACAGAGCTGCACCTGAAGCAACAGAGGCGAGGAGAGCCCAGGCAGCTCCCGTCAGTGCCAGAAAGGAACCGCGAGGAGGGGACGAGCCCCGTGCCCCCCTCCCCTCTCTCCCTCCCTCCCTCCGCTCCCGCTCACTCCGATTTCAAAGGCGCACAAACAACACCCGGCTCTGTGTGGCATCTCCACTCCTAAATCTTCCTGTCCTCGGGTTTGTGTAACGTGAGCCGAGGGCAGGATCTGACCCTCCCGGGGCACAGCCTCGGCTCTGCACAGAAATCCCCCCTTGGATCCCCCAAAGCCCCTGGACAAGCCGGAATGTGCCCTCCCGGGGAGGCAGCTGGGCCTCTGATCCCAAAGGCTCTGCCGCGTTTGGGTTCAGCTCCTGGCACCTGCAGGGCACGGGGCGCTGCTGGCACGGGAACGGCCCCAAACTGCCCCGCTTTTCACCACGCACTCCCGAGGAAAGATCCCCCCGGTCCTGCTGCAGTCTGTGCTCGGTCTGTGCTCAGACAGAGCCCGCAAGTGCCCGGATTCCCAAATATTTGTGCCCTGCTGTTGGATTTGGGGAAGAAGTGGGCAAAGCTGGACCGGGGTGTCCATCCTGCGGGATCCATCCCGGCTCCGCGGTGGATCAGCACCATCCAGGGCTGGCAGGAGCAGTCCCAGCACCGCAGTTTTGTCTCCTCGCTTCTTCTGTCACCCCCAAAACGGGGTTGGGAAGGGGTCAGTGAGTACCCACCCAGTCAGACACCCCCAGACTCACGGGGTGCTCCCAGAGCCCCCAGTGCCCTCCTTGGCACCGCACCCCGCTGGCTGGGGCTGTGCTCTGCTCTGGGACAGGGACAGGGACAGGGACAGGGACAGGGACAGGGAGCCTGGGCTGGGGATGGAGCTGGGGCTCCCTGGGAAGCATCTCCTGCCGATGGGGGCTGTTGGTGTGGGCTGCTGGTTCCGGTGGTGCCGAGGTGGGGATGGGTCACGGGTTGGAATCGATCATCCTGGAGGTCTTCTCCAACCTCAGCGATTCTGTGATTTTGGTGTGCTTTTCTTTTCTTTCTTTCTTTTCTTTCTTTCTTTCTTTCTTTCTTTCTTTCTTTCTTTCTTTCTTTCTTTCTTTCTTTCTTTCTTTCTTTCTTTCTTTCTTTCTTTCTTTCTTTCTTTCTTTCTCTTTCTCTCTTTCTCTCTTTCTCTCTTTTTCCCCTTTCTCTCTCTTTCCCCCTTTCTCTCTCTCTTCTCCCCTTCTCTCTCTCCCTTTCTTTCTTTTCCAAAGACACCACCTCTCCCCCCTTTCCCTCACGCTCGGCGAGAGCTGATGCAGTTAATTGGAGCTTCTTGTAAGTGAACATTAACGCAGGCAGAGCCAAGACGACGTCTTGGCAGCAAAATATCATTATCAGTTCTTGAGCTCCAGCCAAAATCCCCTTGCGGTCAAAACACAATTCTTTAAACTAAACAATTAAAGATTTGTGCAAGTGTTGCTGCCATGAGTTATCAAGGATGGGGAGGGGCCGCGCCGGGCCCGTGTCAGCGCCGGAGAACGGCGCTGCAGCCTGGCAGGGACACAGGTGACAGCCCCAAACCTCCGCCAGCACCGGCGAGGGGCCCCGGGAGAGGCTCTGCCGCCGTCACATCGCGCTGCGCCCCCGGAGCTTTCTCCCAGCCAGGTAAAAATATATAAAAATATCAGCTTTCTGCTCCGGAGCCGCTCGGCGCTTCCCGGGGCCGGTCCCGTGCCACCTGTTCCTATGGAGAAGGATTTTTATCACAAACACTTGGTAAACAGCTGCCGCCGGAGCCCCTTTCCTGCCGGCCCGGGCATTTATTCGGAGAGAGTCAATAAGGAAAAACAAACATTCCTCGTCCTTGTGCACACACGGCCCCGGGGCCGCCGGCGCTGGCCGGCTGTGCCTGGCAGACTGGAGGCTCCCAGATGGTGCCCGGAGCCGGGGCCGGCGGGCACAGCCCCAAGCCTGGCTGTGGGGCGGCTGGGAAGCCGAGGAGGACACAACAACCACTGCAAAAGGGGTTTTCCCTTTTCCCTTCCCCAGCACCGGGATGCTTCCCCGGGAACAAATGCAGCAGGGCCAGACCTGAAATTCGAACTTCGAGGGTTTCACCTCCCAACCCCAGCAAGCTCTGAGGGTTGCAAAGTGGAGCTTTGAATCCCCCACTTCGCTTCCTTCGCGCTCCCCCAGGAGCTTCCCGAGGAGGGGGAGAGGGCAGAGAGGATCCCCCCATTCCGACAGGCACTGGAATTAACGTGCTCAGGCTGTAATTAGAGCTTCAGCACCGTGACACCTGCACTGTGTGGTTATTGCAGAGCAGGTAAATTGGAGCCTTGCAGGCTGGGGGGGAGCTGACGCTGCTGGGGAAGGGAGCAGACAGGAGGGAATTCTTTTTGGTGGCTTCCAGAGGCATCACGGGCTGGGCGAGGGGAGGGAGAGGCAGAACTTGCAGGAAGTTTCTGGTCTGGTGGGAGGTGCCCTTGCCCACGGTGTGGTTTGGAATGAGATGAGATTTAAGGTCCTTTCCAACTCAAACCATTCGGTGACTCCGTGATTGGACTCTCAGGGTGTCTGTGTAGGTCCTGCACCTGACTGAGAGGGAAAGGGGGTGAAGCCCTGTGGGTCTGAGCCCCACACTGAGCTCATCCCACCACCTGCCCCGTTCCAGCCACCTGCTCCCATCGGCAGTTTGGCCTCTGGCTCCTTCACCAGGAACCAGACTGGGTGGTCAGGCTGGGAAGGGACCGCCAGGCAGGGCTGGAGCTGGAATGGGGCAGGGACAGGGGATGGAGCAGGAATGGGGCAGGAACAGGGGATGGAGCTGGAATGGGGCAGGGACAGGCGATGGAGCAGGAATGGGGCAGCGACAGGAATGGGGCAGGGACGGGAATGGGGCAGGAGTGGGGCAGGGACAGGAGTGGGGCAGGGACAGAGCCTGCTGCCCATCACTGCCCTGAGCCGGGGCATCCCTCCCTCTCTCCTCCTGCTCCAAACCTTCCAGCCCAGCTCCTTCCAGAGCCAGCTTCAGCGTTTGGATCCAGCCGATAACAGCAGAAGCCTCAAAGTTCAGGATATTCAGATCTAGACCAATCTCCAGGCATTTTTTTTCTTTTCTTTTTTTTTTTTTTTTTTTTTTTTTTTTTTTTTTTTTGACAGCTGCTGCCTCTACTTTAGGCAAGGACATTAGCGCCGGGAGGAAAAAAAATTTGATTTTAATGCAAGCCCCAGTAATCAGCTATTTGTGATGGAATTTTATCTGTCCTGGTCTCTAAGGGATGAGAAGCAAGCAGAGAGGAAAGAAGGGTCAGAAATTAGTATGCAGAAATATCTGATCAGCCAAAGTAATTTTCTTTAATAATCGTATTCATACTGGCTGCTCTCCGCTCACTAGAAGAATTAAGTATTTAATAGTAATATATTTCATCTGGCAGCAGTTCCGTTTCGTTAGGAGCCGTGATGCCTCGCCGGGGTGGGGGGTGGGCAGGGGAGGCAGCCCCGGCTCGGGGCGACCTGACGGGGACACAAAGCTGCCACCCTCGCGTCCCCGCGGCCGCGGGTGCTGCGGGCCCTCCCCGCTGCCCGCACCCGCCGGGCGAGCTCGTTAAGGGAGCGCTAATTAACGAGGGATGTGCTCGTCTCGCAGGGATGGGGAGCGGCGGACGGCGGAGGAAAGGAGCCGCGTGGTTCCCGTCGGGAATCCTGGGCTGCATCCCCGAGGTCGCAGCGGGGAGAGCGAGGGTTTCACCGCGTCCTGAAATCCGCGGCTCCGTAATTGCCGGGAGATGCGCTAATTATTGTCATTGGCACCCACTCAGGGCGGCGTTTAAGCGCTCGCTTAACTTAAGCGTGTCCGTAATTCCCATTGACTCTGATGGGACTTCACGGCGTTCCCAAATCCCGCCCGGAATGCTGATGTTTTCCCAAATCGCCGGTTATTCCCAACGCTCCCGCGGTAAAGGCGACGCTCAGCCTGGCCCTGGCCCTGTGGGTGCGGTGTCCCCTCGGTCACCCAGATCCGGGGAGCAGCAGCGCCTTCCTGCCCTTCCCAGCTCCAGAGCCCGGTCAGAGGAGCGCTTTGGGAGGGCGGGATCGTCCTCCCCAGGGCTGGATGGGGGAAACATCCCCGCTCCTCAGCCCCCATCTCCATCCAAAATCCAAACCAAGGGAATGGGATCACCCGCCCCGTGCCAGCTCCAGCGCCGCGATTTGCACACGTGGGGTGAGAAATTCCGCGGAGAAATCGATCCCTGTTCGCTCCAAGGGGAGACAGAGAGACAGAAATTCAAGCCTGGGCTCGGAGCCTCCCTGGTCTTTTAAAAGCTCGGGATCCAAGCAGCTGGGAAGCGATGGTGGGAGGGCAGGGCCCTCGATAGTCTGGGATGAAATTCCCGGGTGTGAAACGGACACTTCCGCGGGCAGGGGGAAGGAGACAGCCCAGGATTTCAGGGTGCCTCGGTGGGACTTGGGGCAGTGGGAGCCTTGGAGCAGTGGGAAGTGCATCCTCACTGCCTCGGGAATGTGGGAAATGAGCTCTTCCTGCCCTGGAGAGGTGGGAAATGCACCCCTGTGGGCCAGACTCGTTCAGAGTGGCACAAATCCTGGTGTGGTTGTTCCTCTCTGGACTAATTATCGATGGCAAGGAGTGCCTGTATTGATTGATTCCAGCCAGTCACAGGGGCCAGATCCACTCTCTTCCTTTCTTGCTTTCCTTCCAAAAGTTTTGTACTTCATTTCCCCAAATTTCCCCAGGTTTGCCGAGCTGCAGAAAGCAGCACCCCCTTCCCTCTGCTCGCTGTGCCTCGCCCCATCCATCCCAGCTCTGGTGACGTGGGCTCTGCAGCACGACCAGGAGCTGAGGTGCAGCAAAGGAACAGCTCAACGGAGCTTGGAAATGCCAGGAAAAGGCTGCTCCGTGGAGGATCTGGGAGCTGGGACTCAGCTCCCGTGGTGGATGCACTGTGGTGTGGGAATAGTGAGGAAATAAAAGTGGGGTAGAGGCTGAGGTTCCTCTCGCTGCCCAAACAGGGAATATTCAGGGTGTTGGAGCTCTGAGTGGTGGCAAACCGGGGGTGGGCTCTGGGTAAAAGGAGGCTGATACTGCAGAGCTCGTGGGACTGTGGAAAGGTTGGCACGGTGAGCTGGGCTTGTCCAGGACACAAACTCAGGGACGGGGGACAGCTGTGAAACCTTTGGGGGGTTCAGGTTTTCCTCTGTGCTCAGCTGGCCAAACCTTGGCCTCTTCTCCTGCCTGTTCAGACAGAGCCCGTGCGTGGCTGAGAGAGGAGGGGACGTCTGTCCCGCCCCTGTCCTGCTGTCTGTGCCTGTCCCAGTGTCCCCGTGTCCCCAGTGACGCCCAGGGGAGCGGCTCAGTGCGAGCAGGAGCAGGTGGGATGCGGGATCAAGCCCTGCATTCCCTTTTTTCCAGCAGCACCCCGGGCTGCCCCTCAGCGGGTGCTGGCTCCTGTCTCTTCCCTCTTCCCCAGCTCCAACCTCTCCAGCGGCACCGGAGCTCCCTCGGGGATGCGGGAAGAGCCCTGCCCTGCCCTGGATTGGTGACCCTGCCACCCGTCCCGTGCTCGTCCCCTTCCTTCTTCCCCTGGTTCCCCGTCCTCCTCCTCCTCCTCCTCCCCAAAGCGCGCGTGTTTGTGAGCTCACAGGGAACGGCGGGACACGGGCCTTTCTCTCAGCTCTAATGAAACCCTTTAATCATATTCAAATAGGTTACTGTTCAGGGGGAAAATAGAAATATGGATTTGATAGCAATAAATTTCCCTGGCTGGCTAAGCCCAGTTCTTAATTGTCCTGTCCCAGGGCTCGCACATTTCATNAAAAAAAAAAAGTCACTTTCTTCAAAGTCAAATCATTGTTTTCATTAAAGTGAGGGGGGGAGGAAAAAAAAGTGTCTCTTCTGCACAGTCAGTCCGGCCTGGCGCTGGTATTATCCTTATTGTTGCTAATGGTTATTAATTATTATTATCCTGCTACACGGAGCACTGCGGACGTGATGTCCCCAATGTCCTTGGGACAAAGAGGAAAAAAAAAAAANTCCAGCAGCACCCCGGGCTGCCCCTCAGCGGGTGCTGGCTCCTGTCTCTTCCCTCTTCCCCAGCTCCAACCTCTCCAGCGGCACCGGAGCTCCCTCGGGGATGCGGGAAGAGCCCTGCCCTGCCCTGGATTGGTGACCCTGCCACCCGTCCCGTGCTCGTCCCCTTCCTTCTTCCCCTGGTTCCCCGTCCTCCTCCTCCTCCTCCTCCCCAAAGCGCGCGTGTTTGTGAGCTCACAGGGAACGGCGGGACACGGGCCTTTCTCTCAGCTCTAATGAAACCCTTTAATCATATTCAAATAGGTTACTGTTCAGGGGGAAAATAGAAATATGGATTTGATAGCAATAAATTTCCCTGGCTGGCTAAGCCCAGTTCTTAATTGTCCTGTCCCAGGGCTCGCACATTTCATTGTTCGTTAGGTGCTTAAGTCCCTGCTCTCATTTTGTGGCGGTGACATTACCGCTGATGGCTCTAATACTCTCATAATTTGAAAGGGGATTTGCATGATAGAACGCAGAGTATTAAAAGAAAAAGAAAAAAGGAGAGTTAAAAAAAAAAGCGGCGGGTGTCCGAGCCGGGGCGG
This sequence comes from Rhipidura dahli, assembly GCA_013399225.1. Taxonomy (NCBI): domain Eukaryota; kingdom Metazoa; phylum Chordata; class Aves; order Passeriformes; family Rhipiduridae; genus Rhipidura; species Rhipidura dahli. The sequence continues at coordinate 90,466 of VXAC01005219.1, read as the reverse complement.
CTCCGGCGGCGGCGGGGGAAGCCGGAGGGGTTTGCCATTGTCTCCGTTCTCCAGGGTTTTGGCAGCAGCCCTGGCACGGATCCCGCTGCCAGCCGGGATCCGCTGGCTTTGATCCCGGGGTGCCACCCAGCGCTGCCCGCGCCCGGGGCACGGGGTTATCCGGGGAGAAAGCGCCCATTTCACCCGGCCCCGCTTCAAACTGGCCCCGCTGCCTTTCTCCCCAAACCTCGGGGGATGTTTAGGGCCCAGAAAGGGAAGCGTGGAAGATCCTGAGTCGAAGGGACCCCCAAGAATCCTCGAAGATGAAGCCAAATTGCTGCTCCTCGAATGTCCAGAGTGACCCAGAGCTGAGAACAGCTCCCAGCGCTCCCAGCGCTCCCAGTAGAGCCGGGTCAGGTCCTCCCCTCTCCCCCTCTGAGGGGGATGGAACCCGACCTGACTCCTCCGGAGCTGAGTGCTCCTAATCGCTGCTTTTAAGGCTGGGAAAAGAACCATCAGGATCCTCCCAGCCCCGGGCACCGGGCCCCCTCAGCACCCGGGGCCTCAGAATTCCTGATGCGGATTTTACTGTGGCGAACCTCTCTGTGCACGAGGAGGGGGGCACGAGTCCCCAGGCTGTCATTTTGGGGACACAAAGCACAAGAAATTCATCCCAATCCCTTTCCCCCTCCCCTCTTTACAAGATATCCCGATTATATTCCGTAGTGGGTCTGAAATTCAGCGCTGGCTCGCAGTGGCTCCCGTGCTCCAGGGCACAGGAGTGTCTGGGAAGGCTTTATCCATCAGCTGTTTATTTTCCAGCAATGAAGTGGCAGCCGGGGATGTATTAATTATGGTTGTAGCGTCTGAAGCGTGTGTAGGATTCGTATTTTGGCTGCTGTTCTCTTTATCGGGTGATTTTAGCATCGTTCAAGGTGAGAAGTGACATCAGCCCAGGTCTGTTGGTCTCAGCAGGTCTGGAGCAGTTTCTCCCAGCCCAGGACGCTGCTCCCACACTTCCCCATCCCCCTTTTTTTTTTTTGCTGGAATTCCATCCCGGAAACGCCAGCAAAGCCTCAGGCCGTGAATCCAGATGCTTCCCTGATTTCTCTCCATTTGCATCGGCTCTTCCCAGGCTTGTTTGGGTGGGAAGGATTCCCTGGCAGTTTCTGGAGCCGATTCCAGCCCCAGCCCCACGCACAGAACTCCCACCACGAGGGAGGCACCGAGGTCGCCGTGCTCAGCTCACCCGGGGCTTCCACGGGACAGGGAAGGAATTACTGCTGTGTCTGCCCACCCAGCACCCACCCCTGGGAATTTCACCGTCCCTGCTGCCCGGGAGAAGAGGCCCAGAGAGGCTCCCTAAGAGCAGGGGGGTTTTGGTGTGCCCCAGCCCCTGCCTCTGGTCCGGTCCCTAAATTCAGACGGAATTCCAGCCCCATCCCGAGCTCTTTGTCCTGCTCTTGTTGCCAACAAATCCCCTGGCGAAAGCACAGCCAGGAATCCTCGCCTTGCTCACCCCAGGCCTGCAGCAAGAGACGGGAATGAGCCACAGGAGCTCGGGAAGAGCCCAAACCTCGCCAGAGGGGCGAGCACCCGCAGGGAGAGGGATGGGGACCCAGGGACATCCTCGAGGGTGTGGAGGAGCCGCTGAGCTGTGCCTTGAGGTCAAGATCCTGGTCAAAACAGGCTCGTCCCACCTCTCTCCTGCTCTCTTTTCCCACTTCCCGCTCCCGTATTTCCCCGGCGAGGAGGTGACTGCCATCTGTCTCCTCGTTATTAAAACACTCCAGGATTTTCCCCCATGAGCCGCCGCCCTTGGGAACGGGGGGGGAGAAAGAAAAGGATGTCAGCGAGCTGGAGGGAGGGCTGCGAAGTGGGTCATACCCTTCAGGAGCGCTCGCAGCCCCTCAAAGTGGGGCACGCCGCGAGCCTGGGGACGCGGCACCGCCGGCCTCGGCTGCCTGGATCCTGAGGTGCTCCGTGCCTGGAGCTGCCGTTCCGAACGGTGCCGCGAGTGCTGCCAGCCCCCACCGAGCAGCAACTTGTTCCCCGATTACGTCACCCTGGATAAAAGGGAATTATTCAGGGCCTGGTTTCAGCTGAAACAATACAGCGAATTAACCGAACGTGTGTTGTGTGTGTGCGCTCCGAGCCCCCCGCCCGCCCGGCTGCCGGGAACCGGGCAGGAGCCGGAGCTGCTCCCGGGTTTAGGGGGTTAAAGCACTCGGGAGGATTTGGTGGAGGTCGGAAAATGCCCGTTTTCTTTGGAAAACAGGAGGAAAAACCCCAAAAGGGGCTTTGGAACAGATCCCCCAGCAGCCGTGGCTGCCGCTGCCGCCGGGCACGGGGAGGGTCTGGACTCCGCTCCCGGAGCTGTGCCCACCCTGGCTGGGCATGGCCGGACCCTTTGCACCCCTCCTGCTGAACCATGTCCCCGTGTGAAGCCATCCCCTGCCTTTGGCTCTGTCCAGGTGTCCCCACCAAAGCCTCAGCAACCTCCACCACCACGGAGGTGCCCTCGCGGTGCCACCCCAGAGCCCGGTGCAGCTCTCAGGGGGGGTCCCACCACCCTCAAATCATCCCCAACCACCCTCAAATCATCCCAAACCACCCTCAAATCATCCCCACCACCCCCAAAGCAGGTGCTCAGGCTGGGAGCAGTGTGCCCAGTGTGGACAGTGGGACATGGGACATGTCCCGAGCTCATCCTGAGCCCCAAGAAGGCACCAGAGCCGAAGTGGAGCTTCGATATTTTTGTTCTCTCATTCACTCGGGGGTTGGGGGGGAGAAACGAAGGGGGGAGAAGGCAGAAGAAGGGGAGGGGGGACAAAGGGGGTTTAATAGGCTCCAGTGACAGCACAATGTCCACATTGGGAAAAGATTAATGACGAAAATTAATCGCATGACCTTTCTTTCGAGGAGCTGGAGGTGAGGCGAGCCATTAAAGCCTCTTATGTTGTAATTAACGTTTGAGGGGAGAAAAGACTGGCTTTGGAATGGATGCGATCATTTAATTAGGGTTATGCGTCAGTGCCACAACAGGTTCAGAGAAGTCATAATTTAACTATAGCTTTAAATTACCCAGTCAGAGCGCGGCTGGCAGGGTTTAATGGCAGGGAAACGCTGCCACCAGGAGCAGGGAAAACAATTCAATAAACACCTCGGCGTGGCACAGGGACAGGGGACACAGCCCTGGGGGCGAGGAGGGTGTCCCGGGCAGGGCACTCGGGGTTGTCGGGGTGGGAACGCTGTGAAATCAGAGCAGGACAGACCCTGAGGCAGCTTTACATCCTCCTGAATCCTCCTGGAACGCGGTGCCCCAGCTCAGAATTCACCCACCAACCCTGATTTCTCCTTTTTTTCACCCTGCTGGACACAGGTTGTCACTCAGATCACGTCAGGCACAGTGACCAGAGGGTTGGCTCAGCAAAAACTCATTTTTGGTGCTTCTGAGCAGGAAACTTGGGGTATTGTGAGTGAGAATCCCAGGAAATCAGAGCAGGACAGACCCTCTGAGCCAGCTTTACACCCTCCTGAGTCCGCCCTGAATGAGATTCCCAGCCTGGAATTCACCCACCAGCCCTGAATTCCCCATTTTTTACCCCACTGGACACAGGTTGTCACTCAGATCACGTCAGGCACAGTGACCAGAGGGTTGGCTCAGCAAAAACTCATTTTTGGTGCTTCTGAGCAGGAAACTCGGGGTGGTTTGAACGGGAATTTCATTAAATCAGAGCTGGACAGACCCTGAGCTGCCTCCAGCCAGATTTGCACCTCGTGTGTCCTCCCCAAACGAGGTTCCCCCTCTCAGAATTCACCCACCAGCCCTGATTTCCCCTTTTTTTCACCCCGTTGGACACAGGTTTGAATCCCAGTTGTGTCATGCACTGTGACCCAAGGAGCTGGCCCAGCAAAAACTCATTTTTGGTGCTTCCGAGCATCACCTGTGACCCCACCAAGGAGCAAAACCCAGGCATCTCACCACGTCAGACTTCAGAAAAAAACCCCCAGGGATTCTTTTTTCCCTTCCAGAGGAAGAATTCACCAAAAAAAAAATTCCAACAGAACACCAGGATTCCCCTTCCTCTGAGCAGAAACCTCCCCTTGGTGCCAGCTTTGTCTCTTTGGGGGGTGACAAGGGACCGACCAACAAGTGCTGCCAGCCCAGGAGCTTTGGAGAAGGCTGATTCCAGAGGGAAAAGTTGGATTGCGTTTGACTTTGGCCCAGGGAAGAGGTTTAGAGAGGAGGTGAAGGTGGCTGAGCAGGAGCCTGGCGAAACTCTGGGTGAGAAATGAGCATCGCCATCGAGCGCTGCTGGATGGATTATTAAGGTTCAGAATTAAAACATCGACAATACTGCTGGTGCCAAGAGCTCTCAAATCATCAATCAGCTCCCCTGACCCCTCCACAATCACGAGATTGCCCTAAAGAGTAGGAGATTTTACATAATAATAAACGGGAAAGGGGGATTT
>VXAC01005219.1:58500-85965 GCA_013399225.1 Rhipidura dahli | reverse complement strand
TTATTATTATTAATTGGCCTGCTGGTTTTCTGAGCCCGTTTCCAAAAAGTCTTCCCGGCCAGTGGAAGGATGTTTGGCTTGGTTGAAATTGGTTTGGTTTTCCTTGGTGAAAAATGCTTTAGGAAGGAAAAGGACCTTTCTTGTGAGCCCTTTTTTTTGGCAGCACAAGCCAGAGGTGAGGAGCTGGAGCTCTGAGATCCCAGAGCCGATGCTGAGTTCCTGCATGGATTGGGATGGGGGAGAATCAGAGCTCTGAACTCAGGGTAAACCACCACCAACTCTGCTGCCTTCCCCGAGGCAGAGATCCACAAATCTGAATGGATCCAGCTGCCCCAAATCAGCGCGATATTCCCGAGAAAGGCAAGGAATTCTTACATTCCCCTTTCCTGTCATCATTCCCGAGGTTCCCCTCCTGCTTTGGCTCTCTGAGGGTTCTCACTGATCGGAGCCTCTCGCTTCACTTTTATCTCTGAAGGTCCTCCTGTCCCCCACCTGGTAACATCAGGTTTGGGCTGTGACCCCTAAATGCTCCTTGGGGACAATCCCTGGAATTCCTGCAGCTCCCACAGCTCAGCGAGGAGCCCACAAACTCCCCAGCGAGGCTGAGCAGCCAGGAAAGGGAAAGAAGAGCCCACAACCTCCCCGTGTTTCGCAGGAGAGTCCCCAGGCTGTGCTGGCTGCTGTCACTGTCCCCGTTTTGATGGAAAATTATGGATTTTCCACCCTCTCTGCACTTCTTCAAGCACAGCCACGCTCCTGCTCCCCGTGGTGGGCAGGGATTCAGCTGCCCAGGAGGGTCTCATCTCCTGTTCCATGTCAAAGCCACCACCTCCTTTCCCCCCTGAACACCTCTCTCTGCAGGAAAACCTGGGATTTGGGAAGAGCCAAGTGCAAGAACGCAGCATCAGCCACTCCAAGATGGTTTCATTGGAATCCCCCATCCTTGGGGACACTCCAGGACCCCGCTGAGCCCTGGCCTGGGCTCTGCCCTCCTGGGGGACGTGGTGGCCAAGGGGCTCCCTCAATCCCAGCTCCTGCCTGCCCCAGAAAGCCCAGTGCCCTGGGAAGAGAGGGAAAAATGGAAATGACTTCTCTCCTTCACGGAGGTCTCGTGGCCTTAAAACTTAATAGTCTCTCAAATGCCGTAATGCAAGAGGGGACTTTTATGGACTCGACCAGGGATAATATTATTAAGGTGTGTTATTATATTAATTCCAATATTTCATGGCATGGGGCGGGGGGAGAGGGGGGAAGGATAAAACCTTTCCCTGGGGAGCTCTGGGCTGGGTTATCCCTCCCCAGGGCTGCTCAGAGTGGTCAGAGAGGCCAATGGAGCAACACAAGGCCTGGCCAACCTCTGTGGATTTCCAGAAGGGAGCAGGGAATGTCCAGGGATTTCTCTGTCCAGTCCCCCAGGCAATCCCAGAGATCTCCATCCCCTCGACCCCTCAGTCCCAATCAGTGCCACACCTTCCCTAACCCCACCTCTTCCTCCTGCATTCCCTATTTCCATTTCCCCTCCTTTTTCCCCTCTTTCTGCTCCTCTTCCCTGGCCAAGCCCGAGCTCCTGCCGGGATTTTGGAGCCCATCCCCTTGCCCGGCTCTCACCGTGTGTGGGCACCCCCCAAACAAACAGAGTGTAAATAACCCCCCCCCGTGTCCCACTCACACACATTTTCCCCATTACCTTCCCCTAATACTTTCTTCCCTCCCGAGTTCAATGTTGGTTTTTGTCTCTCCCAAACCCCTCCTCCTCCTCCTCCTCCTCCTCCTCCTGCTCCCTGCAATTTATTCCAGCTGTGCAAACCTCGCTGCCATCCCCGCTGCCACCCGGGCGGGCGGGGGAGCCGAGTGGCAGCGGGAGAAGCCCCTGGAAATTCGCTGTGGATAATGGATCCCACATGTGGAGCCTGGCGCCCGGCCCGCCCGGACTGCGCGGCTCCTGCGGGATCAGCCCGGCCTTTCCTTACCGGGATACGGCCCTTCCCGGGATCCGACCATTCCCGGGATCAGCCCGGCCTTTCCCAGGATCTGGTCTTTCCTTCCCAGGATCCGACCATTCCCAGGATCCAGCTGTTTCCAGGATCCAGCCCTTCCCGGAATCAGCCCAGCCTTTCCTTCCCAGGATCCAGCCCTTCCCGGAATCAGCCCAGCCTTTTGTTTCCAGGATCCAGCCCTTCCCAGGATCCAGATGTTTCCAGGATCCAGCCCTTCCCAGGATCCAGCCCTTCCCGGGATCCAGCCCTTTCTGGGATCCAACCCTTCCTTGGATCCAGCCCTTCCCAGATCCGTCCCTTCCCGGTTCCCATAATCAAACCCTTCCCAGGATTCAACCCTTCCTGGGATCCAACTCTTCTCTGGATCCAGCCCTTCCTGGGATTCAGCCCTTCCCAGGTTTCAACCCTTCCCGGATCCATCCCTTTTTGGGATCCAACCCTTCTCTGGATCCAGCTCTTCCCAGATCCAGCCCTTCCCAGATCCAGCCCTTCCCAGGATCCAGCCCTTCCCTCCGGGGCTTTTCTGCACCTTCCTCTTCTCCGTTTGAGGCCAAAGCTGTGAGGGGACCTGGCGGGGTCACCATGAGGAGGACGAGCCCTGAGCACATCCCAGAGCCGGGGGGGCTGTGAGGAGGCCACAGACCCAAATTTGCTCACCCCACTGATGCCCTGAGAGGCCTCCTAAAAACAGAGCCCAGCCAGGAGTAACGGGAATAAAGGTGGGGATTTATTGGAAAGGCCTCCAAAGGTACCCCTGGGGAGCCAGAGGTGCTGCCCAGATGGGCCCCGAGATGGACCCTGAGAGGCCACGAGTTCTTCCCACTTTTATAGCTTTGGTTCATTTGCATCTCAGGGTTAATTCTCCAATTAAAGCTTCAGTTTAATGATGGAATTCCCCTCAGTTTGCCCCCCTCAGAGGCTTTTGGTTGATACTTTTTGGGCCCAGTTTGGGCTGGGTGTCCTTGGAGAGCAGCCCTGGAGAGGCTTTGCTGTGTCTGAGAGCAGCACTGAACAGGGAACAGGAAACCCCAGAGTTACACACTGGGCACTGCAGGGGTTGAGAAATATAAAAGTTCAAACCTGAGGCATCACCAACAACTTCAAGCATCACTTCCCACTCCAAAATCCACCTGAAGTGTGGCAGGGACCACCCCCCCCGGGCTGCTGGGGGTCCCTTGTCCCACATCCCACCGGAGCCGTCCCCAGGGCTGAGGGAGGAGCTCAGCTCTGTGCAGGAACCACTCAGGAATTCACTCCACGAGCTGGGAAAGACACCCAGGAGCTGTCCCCTCCCAGCTGGAGGCACTAAACATCCCAGATCCGCAGTTTTTTGATCCCTGGGCGGCTGCTGGAGGCAAACCCAGCGTGAACCCCGTGCGTTTTCCCCGTCCCGCTGCGTTCTCCGTAACCCATCCCGGTGCCGAAGCATCGAGAGCTCAGAGCAACAAATCCTCCCATCTGGCTGTTGTTTTATTTCCTTTTTTTGCAATAAATACACACCCAAACTTCTGCCAAACCGAGTCTGGGGCTTGGCAGGGCTCGGTGTGCGAGCCAGAGCTCCGTGCTCCTGCCAGCCCGGGGTGTCTGTCACCCCGAGTGACACCCAGGGGACAGCAGAGCCCCAGCCCTGGGGACAGCAGGGGAAGAGCTTCGCTAAACCCTTAAAGACCACTTGATTCAGCAGATGGCTTTAGCTAAGCTGTGGCTCCTGCTGGGCTGCTTTTCCTGGTTTCCCTGTGGTCTCCACACCGAGCAAATCGAGGAATTCCCGTCGGGAATTGCCGTCAGAGCCCGGGGGGGCTCGTGGCTTTCAGGCAGGCTTGAGGGGCATTGTCATTGTCCCTCTGTGTCCTTTGCCACCCTCAGTGTGGCCTCGGGGCTCCCTGAGAGCCGCATCTGGGGGCTGGCCTGGTTTTTAGGCCAGAGGAGAATCTCCTCGTGTCACTTTTCCCACTTTTCCTGCTTTTCCCACCCCAGGGAGCTTCTCCTTGTCACCACCCACACCTGGGAGCAGGATGGACCTGGAGGAGGCCACGTCCTCCCGGTGACACCAGCTCAGCCTGGAGATCCGCAGAAATAAGCTCAGCTGATCCAAAATCAGTGCCCACTCCACCTCCTGGGAAAACCAAATCCACCAAGTGCGGGCAGCGTTCCGTGCCACCCACAGGGAGCTTTGGCACCCTCGGAGCACAGCTCAGCTCTGGCCAGAAGAGAAATTTGGGTCATCACTCAGCCCCCAGGCCCTGATCTGCTCACCTGCCTCACACCTTCTACCAGGGCTGCAAAGCAGAAAGAAATCAGAGTTGGAGGAGCAGGGTGTGGGTGAGCTCCGTCCCACCACGAGGAGCTGCTGGACCTCGGCTTTTAACCACGGATTTTAGGAGGGCAGGAGGCTGTAAAGCAAATAAATGGGAGATGATCTCAGCGAGGCTGTCCCTGAGGCAGAGCAGAGGGCTGGGACTGTCCCCTCAGTGCAGCATCCTGTGTCCCCTCAGTGCCCAGACACATCAGAGAGGCCCTGGCTGCTCCAGGGGGAACATCTGCTCCATAAATGTCGTCTCCCACTTGATGGAATCTGCTGGGGAAAAGGTGAGGATTTGTTCCAGATGGGGAGCCATGGGCTGAACTGAACCCAAAATTAGGAGTGTTGAGCCCTGCTGGGAGATCTTCTCCCTGCTGCTTCCCAGCAGGAGGAAATGCCAAAAATCAGAGTGCAACGGGGTAAAGTCCCATTCCTGCTCCCCTCCCTGCCTCCTGCGCCTTTTCCTTCTCCTCCTGATCCCTCTCTCGCTTTGTAAAGCCAGGATGAGATCCCTCTGTGAGACATTCCCAGTCCTTCCAAAGGGTGAAAGGTTGGACAGCAGGGTGGACATCCCAGCGCCCGGAGAACTGAACGCCAGGGTTTGGGAGATGGGGAGCAAGGACAGGGAGCAGGGCAGGAATCCCGGGACGGGAACAGAGCTGCCTGGTGATTCCTGGGCTGTGTCCTTGCGGGACACAAAGGTGGGCAGAAGAAAGGAGAGGAATGGCCCTGGATTTCCCCCAGATGTGTGGCGGGCCCGGATGATTGATGGCATCTGTCTCCCGCTTTATTAAACTTGTGCAGCCCTGTTCAGCCGGGGATTTGCAAGCGGCTTAATGAGCATTAGGGAGGAATCTCCTGGCAGGACGGGCAGATTTCAGGGCTTTGCAGAGCCACTGGCAGGAAATGTCCCTGGCAGGACAGGGGCAGGGACACCGGAGCTGGGGCTGGTGCCTGGAGGGACAGCGGGGACACGGCGCTGGGGACACAGGGAGGTGACACCGGGGAGGGCTGGTGCTGCCTGAGGAGAGAACTCTGAGCACAGATTTCGGGATTTTGGCAGGAATGGGTGTCGGCAGCCTTGGAGTGCTGTCTGCAGCCGGAGCCGGGCTCAGAGCTCCGCTGGGAACATCCCGAGTGACAGATCCGCGGCGTGCTCGGGGACAGGCGTGACAGTCCCTTCCCGTGGGGACCAAAGGCTTTTGGAGAGACAGCCCCGAACCCTGGGTCTGTCCAGGCCTCTGCCAGCCCTCTGCTGTGCAGCCTTTGCTTCCCTTCTCCTCTTGGATAAGGAATTTCAGGGTGCCTGTGTCAGGCACCTGCTAGTCCTACCCAGGGTCAGTGTGATAAATATAATCCTAAAAAGAATAAGATAAAGATTTTTAATAATAAAAATATGATCCTAAAGAGAATAATGTAAATTTTTATAATGATAGAAATATAATCTTAAATAGTATAATATGAATATTTTTAATAGTGTAAATATAATCTGAAATAGAATAATAAAAATATTTGGAATAATATAAATATAATCCCAAATAGAATAATATGAATATTTTTAATAATATAAATATGATCTGAAATAGAATAATAAAAACACTCATAATAATATAAATATATTCCCAAACAGAATANAGAATAATAAAAACATTTAGAATAATATAAATATAATCCCAAATAGAATAATATGAATATTTTTAATGATCTAAATATGATCTGAAATAGAATAATAAAAATACTCATAATAATATAAATATATTCCCAAACAGAATAATATAAATATTTACAATAACATGAATATAATCCCAAACAGATCTGATATTTGTGGGGCAGGCTGGCACACACACAACTTCCCATCAAATATTTGCAACTTCGAATCCTGATGCAACAGGAAAGTTTCCCTGGCCCAGGAGAACGGGACATTCCCGAGTGGAATCTCCATCAGCGAGAGAGGGTGAGGCAGCACCTGCGTGGGCCGTGCTTGGGAAGGGCCCGGCTGAAGGGGAAGGCAGGGAAAGGTTCCCTTTCCTCCGCCCCGAGCACCGGGAACACGCAGTGCCTCGCTCCTCCCAGCCCTGCGGGTCACATTCCCATCCTCCGAGGCTTTTCCATGGTGGGAGACACCCCGGGATGAGCCACAGGAATCCGCCTGCCTTTCCCCCTGCCAAGGTCTCCTCTAATCCCTCACCTGCGTCACTCCCGGCTCCATCCACACCCCGCACCCCGGGCGCGTCACCGCCGCAAGTCCCTGCACAAACCGCGGCCTCTGACGCACCAGCAGCGCTTGCAGATGGGGGCACTTGGGTTTCTTGGAGTTCAAATCCCGATTTTTCACGTCGTGGGGTTTGGGGTTGGTGTTGTTGTTGTTTTTTGGGACCCTCTGCCTCGGCCATGCCAGCTCGAGGCTTTGGTTTGTGTTTTAAAAGCTGGTCTGGGGTGTTGCTGTCCCGGGGTTCCCAGAGAGGTTTAAAATGATTAAGAAAGGAGATTTTGGGAGAAAGTGGATGTGGAGCAGCAGGGTCCCTGGGAATCCTGGCTGTGCTCACCCTGGGTCTGCCCGGGGAGGTGATTCCTTCCTCCAAGGCCAGACCCAAGGAGCAAATCCCAGATTTTCAGCCCAGCCCCACTCGGGAACGCACCCTCTGGCCTCCCATCCCTGCTTCCTCCCTCCTTCCCCCGAGCCTCCCCTCCTCTCCTGCCTCCTCTGCAGCTCTCGCTTGTTTTTCTTATTTTAATTTTTTTCTCCCCCTCCCTTTTTTCTTTTTTTTTTTTTTTTTTTTCGGGGGTTTTTTTTTTTTTTTTTTTTTTTTTTTTTTTTTTTTTTTTTTTTTTTTTTCTCTTTTTTTTTTTTTTTGGTGCCTCTCTTTGTCAGAATTAGTCAGGGCTGAACTGCCTGCGCTCCCCAAGGAGACCCTATTTCACCCTGCCTAAAGTTCACCGCCTTGTCAAACCGAGCTAATCTCCTGCCGGGGAAGGAAAAAGGCTCATTTCAAACTGCTGCACATTCGGGGAGCGGCTGGGGGAGGGAGGAGGTCTTCCTGGCTCCAGCCTGAAAAGACCCCGGACAATAATACCCCTTTTGTTCTAGGACAGTGGGAGGGGGCTCGGCGGTAGGAATGAAAGATGGGGGATATTAAAGGAGCAGGTGAAAGACATGAGTCTTCAACAGGCCCCCGATAAGAGCCGACCCCCTTCTAATCTGGCTGGGAGCTCATTATCTCCCTGCCACAGTCATTACCATTAATATTAAATATGAAAAAAGAAAACTGCGCCAGACAACAACCCCGAAGAGGCGGCTTCGAGGCAGAGGCGGTGGAGGGACCGCCAGCGCTCCGGCCAGACCCGCGGCCAGGCTCGGGAGGGGACGCCTGGGACCCTCAGGGATGCTCCAGCCTGGGCTGGCCGTGGGCATCCCTTTGGGCCTCAGCGTGTGATGCACGAAAGTGGCCGAGCCAGAGGCTCTTCTTGCTCTTTTTCGAGCAGAAAGCAGCAAAATCGGGGGTTTGGGGCAAGGGCAGAGTCTGCACAGCCCAGCGCAGGGAGGAGGGAAGGGGCTGCCTGGCACAGGGAAATCCTCGCTCCCTGGGCTGCCCGGTCCCCGCCGTGTCCCCTCCTGCCCCACCCCGGCAAGGTGGCCCCGAGCCCACCACGAATCCCAGGGATCGGTCTGAGCGTCCCCCCAGCTCCGTCCCTGCCACAGGTGGCCTTGGGGGAAGCACTTTGGTGGCTCTTTGTCCCCTCTGCCCGTGTGCGAAGGTTTCCTTTGTTCCAGGGAGCTCCGGGCGGGGGATGCTCGGAGCTGTTTGCTCAGCGCTCGCCCCAGCAGCCCCTCGGCCTCGGTAAATACCAGCGAGCCCCGCTCCCTGCGCAGTCCTGGGTGAGAGGCAGAGGAACAAATTCCCCTCCCAGCACGGACAGAGGAGCCCCCAGCTGAGCACAGGGCTTGGTTTTGCTGTAGTGGGACAGAGCCCCTTTCTGATGCTTTTCGTCCGTGCAGGAGAAGGGGTGGATTTGGGATCTGGGGCTTCCCGACGTCAGCTGAGCATCCCTTGAGCCCCAGCCCACGGAGTGATGCTCCCAGACTTCCTCAGGGACTGAGCTGCTCTCCCAGGCAGTGCCAAATTCCCTCCCCAGAGCCCCCAAGGGCTCAGCCCCACTTCCAGAAGGAGCTCTTTGTGCGGCAGCTGGAGCTGGAACCGGCGGCTTCGCTGGCAGGTCCGGGATGTTTGCTCTCCCTCTGACCTCTCCGGCCACCTCCTGCCCTCCCTGGCAGCTCCTCCTCGGCTCGGCGGGGATGGGCAGCGGCTCCTGCCAGATGTGTGGGGGTTTCCCTGCTGGAAAGCTTCAGGGAGGCCCCCCCGGCTGCCCCCGGGGAAGGGAAGCTGAGGTCGGGCAGCAGCGCTCAGCTCTTGGGGCTGGCTGGGGCTTCATAAACCACACCGGGGCAGGAGGGACTGAGGGGGGAGAAACCTTCAGGAGGGGATTTGGCTGCTGATTTGGGGAGGGATTTTTAGGGCATAACCCCTGGTGGTGCAGTGTGAGGCTGTAAAGGGCCAAGCTCCCCCCTGGAGAAAGGCTGGAAGGGGCTGGAGTGATCGGGCTCCATCCAAAGGCTCTCCAGGCTGATCCTGAATCCCCCAAACTAAAAGAGCCCCCAAAAAAGAGCTGCCAGGGCTCTGTCCCCCATGGCTGCACCTGCAGCGGGCGGGCAGAGCCGGGTGCAGGGTCCGGCCGCCGTTCCCAGGCCCGCCCGGCGCGCTGGGAGAGCTCCCGGCCGGCTGAGGCAGCGAGCTGGAATGTTTGGGAATGTTTGCCGCGGCCTCCTTCCCTGCAGTAAACATGAACGGGTGACCCCGGAGCGCCAGGCCAGGGCTGGAACGGGCTGGCTGTGCACTGGAGAGCCGTGGGAATGCGGCAGGAGCTCCATCGCGGTACCGGGAACGGGAACTGGAATGGGAACAGGGATGGGAATGGGAACAGGGATGGGAATGGGAAAGGGAATGGGAAAGAGAATGGGAACAGAAACGGGAATGGGAACAGGGATGGGAATGGGAAAGGGAATGGGGATGGGAAAGGGAATGGGGTGGGAAAGGGAATGGGAACGGGGTCAGGAACGGGAATGGGAAAAGGAACAGGAACAGAAAAGGGAATGGGAAAGGGAAAGGGAATGGGAAAGAGAATGGGAATGGAAACGGCAATGGGAACAGGGATGGGAATGGGAATGGGAATGGGAAAGGGAAAGGGAACGGGGATGGGGACGGGAATGGGAAAGGGAACAGGAACAGAAAAGGGAATGGGAAAAGGAACAGGAACGGGAATGGGAAAAGGAACAGGAACGGGAATGGGAACAGGAAAGGGAAAGGGAATAGGTACGAGGACGGGAACAGGAACAGGAACGGGAACGGGAATTGGAATGGGAACAGGAATGGGAATGGGAATGGGAATGGGAATGGGAATGGGAATGGGAATGGGAATGGGAACGGGAATGGGAACGGGGGCTCTGGACCCTGGGCAGCTCACGCGTGCAGCCAGCTCCAGAGCCCAGCAGGAAAAGATAATGGGATTGTTTCTTGTTGGGCTGGGTTGGAATGTGAAGCTTTGGGATGCTTGGACAGGTTGGAAGCGTAAAAGGATTCCTGGATGTTGGGATTGGAAAATATCCCTCGACGCTGGGATAAAAAGATGTCCCACAACGCTGGGATAGAAAAGTGTCCCTTGATGCTTGGATAGAAAAATATTCCACAATATTGGGAGGGAAGAATATCTCACAACACTGGGATAGGAAAACATCCCAAAACACTGGGATTAAAAAATATCCCTCGACATTGGGATAGAAAAATAACCCAGAACATCAGGATTAAAAAACACCCCTCAACACTGGGGTAGGAAAATAGCCCTTGATGTTGGCATAGAAAAATATCCTTCAACACTGGGACTCAAGGATATCCCTCAACACTGGGATAAGAAAATATTCCTTAATATTGGGAAGGAAAAATATCCTTCAGCATTGGGAAGGAAAAATATCCTTCAACATTGGGATAGGGTTGGGGTAGGTGAGGGAAGAACTCCTGCCCAACTGTGTGGGTCCCCTGTTTCCACCCAAGACAAGCTCCTGGAAAGAAATTGGGGAAAATCCTTGCAGGGAATGAGCTCCAAGCTTTGCTGGGATGGAGCAAAATGGGGAATAACCTTGGAGAAAAAGGACAGGACCAGGACACAGCAAATGGGGTTGTTCTGTTGCACTTTGACACTGGTTTGGGGGGTTTTAGAGGGAGCCCAAAGGCCTCTGAGTGTTTTTTCACCCTTTACACCCAAAGCAGGTGGGGAGAGGAGCCTGGGGGTTCATGCAGAGGGTGCCACGTTGGTGCCACGTTGGTGACATGTTGGTGACATGTTGGTGCCACGTCGGTGCCACGTCGGTGCCACCACCACACCTGCACCAAGGGAAGCCAGACCCCCTGACCCACCCCAGCCCATGTCCCGCTTGGCTCCAGACACAAAAACCCCCGGTGTGGGAGTGACCCTGTGAGCAGAGACACCTCCAGAGGGAAAGGCCTGGCTGTCATCCCACGGAATCCTCATCCCATGGAATCCTCACCCCACGGAATCCTCATCCCACTCAGCTGTGCCCCTCTGCCTTCCTGCAGACAGGGAAAATCCATCCTGTCGCTGCCATGGCCGCACTGTTATCCGTGAAATCCCAAATTCCTGCACCCCTGACCCTGCACTCGTCCCTTCTGCCCCACAAGGGCCCCATGGCCAGGTGGGGAAGGGGGAATTTGTTCCTCGCTGCTGTTTTCATGGGATTCACCCAGAGGGATGGAGGCTGCGGCGGTATCACCCGTCCTGGCAAATTCCCACTCCCATTTTTCCAAACTCCATCCATTTTTTTATTTGTTGTTGTTGTTTTTTGTTTGTTTGTGGGGTTTGTTTGTTTTTCTTTTTTTCCTTTTCCTGCTTAGCCAGCCTGGATCTGCAGCTCCTTATCTAATCTGGGATCCATGTGGTGCTAGACCAGGAATTCCAGGAGAAGCCAGGAATCCTTCAGGCCTTTCACGCACCTCGGAGGATTTTTTTCCGCTGCTGATCTCCGAGCTCTCCTCTCATTAATTAATTAATTAATTAATTCTCCTTTAAAAGCCAGTTTTAAGTCTTGAGACAAGCCTTTGACACACACACACACAAAAAGTGCAGGGAACCAGACAGCCCCAAAAATAACCCCAATTCCCAGGGCTGCCTCCCCGTCCAGGCAGTTCCGGAGATGTTGCTTATTCTGGTCTTAACAAATATTAATTAAACCTCTGAGGAGGGGATGTTTGTTGTCTCTTTTGCTCTTGACACAACAAAAACAAGCTGAAGGGAGCTCCAAGAAAATGGTGTTTGCTAAATATGGGCAAATTCCCTGCTCCAGCTGGGTTTTTTCTGGGAGGTTTTTCCCTCCTCTCCCCATCACAGAGGTGGAAGTTTCGACAAAAAAAAAATGGGGATTTGCACCTTAATTTTAAATAAAATCGGGGTGGGACAACTCAACTTTGTCATGGGAGCCCAGGATTCCTCATCCTTTGGGTGAAGCAGCTCCAGCAGCCGAAAGTTTTCCAATTTGGGCTCCTAAATCCATGGGAATGCTCGGGATCCCGGGAGCGCTGGGGGCTGGGATGAGCTGTGGTCGGGCTGCGGTTGGGGTTTTATCATCGCCAGCCCCCGAACAGGCTGCGGGTGCTTCACAGCTCGTCGGAAGGAAGAGCCTCGCCCGAGGACAGGGAATTCTGCCGCTGGAATTCCGCCGTGGGAATTCCAGGCGCACGCATGGACGGGGGGCAGGAAATGGGGGATTCTCAGCGGGAAGCGGGAGTTTTCCTCCAGGGAAAATGAGGCATCAGCCCCAGGGCTCCTCCAAAATGCGCGGAGCGAGGGATGAACCCGGATCATCCCTGGATTTCCCACTTTTTTTTTGGAGTGGAGGGTATTCCCGGCCTTGGTGTAGTTTGGTTTTGGGTGAAAAGTTGGATTATTCCTGGAGAAAAAGGCACGGAAATGTGTGGGGAGGAAAGGAAGGAAATTAAATCCCACTGGCACTGGAGCTTTTCTGGGGTTTGGGAAAGTTGGGTGGAAACTGGGGAAGAAATCAGGGGGCACCAGGTCTGCCCAGGGGTGGCTGCATCAAAATATTCCTCGATGTTGGGATTGGAAAATATCCCTTGACTTTGGGATAAAAAACCAAAAAAATCTGGGCCTCCAGATTTTCCAAAAGAAAAAAAAAAAAAAAAAAAAAGGGGGAATCAGGAAGGTGAAATTAATACAAGAACAGGCTTAAAACAAAAAGAAAGGAGAAGAAATTTCCCCGAAACAGAGCAAAAGGAGAAGGAGCTTCACAAAGCTGACACTTAATTCCAAGCTTTTCCTTTGGCTTTTCCACCTCGGGAGCATGAAAGCAGCTAAATTAGCAAAACAGAAGTAAACTGTTGACTGCTTCATTGCGGGATTAAGTGTGATAAATGGAGGTTTTGTTCAGCCTCTGTCCAGATGTTGTGTCTACGCTGGGTGTTTTTTCTTCCTTTTTTTTTTTTTTTTTCCTTCTTCTCCTCCTTTTTTTTTGGTTTTTTTTTTTAATTTTTTTTTTTTTTACATTCTTGGCCCCGATCCCGTATATATTTTGGATACTGCAGGGAGTATATAATATCATTGGAAAATGATGTGGTCTGGTAACCTTTTAAATAACATTTCCTCCCTCCTCTCTTTTCTAATAGCTTGTTTTTCTTTCCATGTTTGCCTTTTATTTGGGGGGGAATTTGGCTTGGAAATCACCGAGGCCAAGGTTTGACAACAACAAACCCAACAAACAACCCCCCAAAAAGTGGAAAAAAAAAAACCCAAACCCCACTATTTCCCCTCTCCTTTCAGTGGGGGGAAAAAAAGAGTTCAGGGACTTGTAAGGGCGCAGGCCGAGGATGTGTTTGGGACTTTTTATTTTCTTCCCTGTCTAGAAAACCTTCCTGATTATTTTTTAACATTCCCAGAGCACTCAGCCCAGGAGCCAGGCTGGACTTGGGGCAGTACTTTCAGTCCCTTGCTCTGTTTCCATCCTTGGAACTCCCCCCACCCCAACCCCAAAAGTGCATTTTTTGGCCTTGTTTTTCATGGATGGGAAGTACCTGTCACTGCTGGAAGTGCTGGACTGGCCTTTCCTGAGTTTTTCCAGCATCCAAAAGGAATCCAGACCCCCCCCCGCCAGTTTTAGGGACAGTGGCGAGAGCAGATCCCAGTGGAGGGGGGATGAGATTCCCAACCCCTTCCCCCCAGCCAGGCAGCATTCCCTGGGATTTCATCACCCCTTCCAAAACCAGAAAAGCCGTAATTTTGCATCCCAAATGATTTGGGAGTGACCAGGAGTGGGTCTGCAGCTCCCAGCTCCGCGCTCCCCTCACGTCTCCCGTGCTCCCCGTGCGGCTCCCGGGTTTTATTTTCCAGAGTCTGCCTTAAAATCCCATCCCGGCAGCGGCTGTGCCTCCCTTGGCTCGGGAGCCGTCGGGAGAGGAGCCCGGCCCAGGCTAAAATTGCTCGGTTGAGTCACCGAGGGCTGGCAGAGCCAGGGGCCGGCACCCCCGGCAGGGCGGGGACAGGCGCGTCGGGGGTCCGAGCCCCCGGCAGGGGGAGGAAAGGAGGATTTGGGGTCTCACCCCACAGCAAGGTGGGGAAAGGAGGATTTGGGGTCTCACCCCACAGCAAGATGGGGAAAGGAGGATTTGGGGTCTCACCCCACAGCAAGGTGAGGAAAGGAGGATTTGGGGTCTCACCCCACAGCAAGGTGAGGAAAGGAGGATTTGGGGTCTCACCCCACAGCAAGGTGGGGAAAGGAGGATTTGGGGTCTCACCCCACAGCACAGGGACACCCTGGATAACTCGTGAGGGCACAGAGGGGGGGCCTCTCCTGTGGGAGAAGGAGGAGCAGGGATGGGGCAGCGTGGATGGGCCATGAGGGGTCCCAAAAGGGCCGATTTAACCTGTCTGGGGTGGGGTTGGGGCAGGACAAAGCGAGGATGTTCCCAGCCCGGTTTGGGGCTTCTCTCGGCACCGACATTCCTCAGGACAGGATTTGCAGTGAATTTTTTAGGATGTCCCACCCTGTCCCCCCAACACGAGGGGAAGGTGAAGCCCTGGATCCCTGAGCAGTGCTGGGGGTGTCAGGACTGTGAACCTCTGCGAAAGGATGGGGAGCATCCCACTGGGAATGCCATGGGAATGGCCAGCATGGATGGGGAACATCCCACTGGGAATGGCCTGGGAATGGCCACCATGGAGGGGAACATCCCACTGGGAATGGCCAACATGGAGGGGGGAATGCCACGGGAATGGCCAGTGTGGATGGGAGCATCCCACTGGGAATGGCCTGGGAATGGCCACCATGGAGGGGAACATCCCACTGGGAATGGCCAACATGGATGGGGGAATGCCACGGGAATGGCCAGTGTGGATGGGAACATCCCACTGGGAATGGCCTGGGAATGGCCACCATGGATGGAGAACATCCCACTGGGAATGCCCTGGGAATGGCCAGCATGGATGGGGATCATCCCACTGGGAACGCCATGGGAATGGCCAGCATGGATGGGAACATCCCACTGGGAATGCCATGGGAATGGCCAGCATGGATGGGAACATCCCACTGGGAATGCCATGGGAATGGCCAGCATGGATGGGAACATCCCACTGGGAATGCCATGGGAATGGCCAGCATGGATGGGAACATCCCATTGGGAATGCCATGGGAATGGCCAGCAGGGAAACCCTCCCTGGATGCTGCCCCTGGCCGAGGAGCAGACCCCGGGTGCCCCCAGTGCCACTGGGCTGTCCTGGCACTGCTGACCCCGGCTGTAAATCCCCCCTTGGCACATCCCACTGTCCTGAGCTTTTTGCTTTTTTCCGGGGGGTGGGGGGAGGGGGCACAAAACAAACTGAACCCCCCGAAAAAACCTGAAATCCAAGCAGGTGAGAATTCCAGCAGATAAAGCCGCAGCGCCGCGGCCGCTCCCGGCCGTAAACACCTCGGAAAGTCGCTCGCAGTTTCTCTCCCCACCATCACCTCCCTGCCTCCCCTCCTCTCCCTCTCCTTCCCCCTCTCCTCTCTCTCTTAAGGTAGCAGCGTGGGAGCTCTGCCAAAACCCTGCGGTCCCGTGGGGAAGCTTTGCTCTCGCTGAAAGAGCCCCCGCGCCTGCCAGCCCAATTAAAACAACGTGCAAGGAAAGCAGCATCTGGAATTGCGCTGCTCTCACAGCCAAGTCACAATTGTTTAGTCTGAAAGTCGGTTCGGGGAGAGCGGGGCTGGCGGGAGCGCAGTGGCCCCCACATCTGGATCTGTGGCTAGACAGCCTCCTTGGCTGTGGGCCTGTGTGCATGTGCATTTTTAACTTTAGGATATGCTGACAAGTTAAGAAGTCAGAAAGTCACTCACAGTAACGGCCCCGCGCGGCCCCTTCCTCCCTCCGCCCCTTTCTAACACACACACACGCAGTTGACTAAATACAATTTTCTGACATCCTTTCATCTGGAGAGAGTTTCTTCCCGTTCCAGCCTGCAGCCCGGGGTCCCCGATGAGTTATTTGAGCTGAGCCAACACATGTGAACAAAAAGGCTTCTCTCTTCGCTCCGCGCTCGGGGGGCCCGGCGGCGCTGCCCCCGTTCCGCCGGCAGCGGGGCCACCGCCCGNGCGCTGCGGGAGCAGAGGAGGCCGCGCCTTGCTTGGGTCAAAGATTTTGTCTGGGTTTCTTTTTTTCCTCCCAAGCCGTGGCTGGGCTGAGGTGTTGGTCATTCATTTCTTGGGCAAGATCCAACCCCCCCAAAAAAAAAAAATGGTGGAGAAGGGTGGTCTGAGCTTTTCTAGGCACAGCTCAGGTAAAGACTTGGGCCACGCTGCTGTGCCCAGCCTGTGTTGGGTGGCACAGAGCCCAAAACTCCCCCAGGAACGGGGGGAAACAGCACCCAGGATGATGCCCAGGTGCCACCGAGGCACCCTCACCCAGGTGAGCCCTGCTCACCAAAGCACTGCCAGGAACACATCGGGATGGGTGCAAATCCCGTCCTCCTGCAGAGAGAGGCTTCAGGGAAAGCCCTTTTGTCGTGGGCAGCTTCCCTCCGAGCTGACAGAAACTTCTGGCAGCCCCAGGTGTGCCCGGCTCCCGCCCTGCCCCTCCTGCCGTGGTCATCGGCATCCTGGCCAAAGCACTAACACGGGATAAAATCAGGGACAGCTCTGGGCTGGTGCCGCCCGGAGCCGCTCTGGGCTCTGCCCTCCGACCCACGGCATGGCCATGAGGTCTCCAAAGTGGCCACAGGCGGGGCATCCCAAGCACCCCATGCTCGTGGAGCCCCATGGGGAGCCACCAACCTCCCTCCCCCTTCAAGCAAACACCATCAATCCAAGCTCTGAAATCCTGGGGACAACGCTCCCCTCAGGTTTCGCTCTGGGAAAGCAATATTTTGCTTTTTCCCCTTGGTTTACACCTGGAACTGAGCTTATCCTGCCCCTCACATCAGCGTCAGGCCTTTTGCTTGGCTTTTACTCAGCCCGGATCCCAGCAATGGGATTCCCCCCTGAGCTGGGGGAGGAATTCCTGGGAATGACTCCCGGGGTGGGAGCTGGGATGCCGTGCCCCGGTGGGATGTGCTGCTCTGGTTCCAGCTGCCTCTCCCGGTGTGCTGTCCCCGCTCCTGCCCAGCAGGGGTGTCGCCACCAAACTGGTTTAGCAGCTCTGTGGGGCGAGTTCTGTTGTTTCGAAAGGCTCCCAAATACCTGCGCTGCTCGCGGAGTTCTCCTGGATAAATAAATACCGGCATTTCTGCCCCGACCTTTGCTCCCCGGCCGGGTTTCTCCTAAACGCAGAGCACACACAGAAAACCCCGGAGAAGGCTGAGCAGCCCCATTTCCACGTGCAGAGACATCTGGGAGCTCTCTTCTCCATCCTCCTCCTCCTCAAAGCCCCAGACCTCGGGCTCACCAGAGACCCAGAAGCTTCCGAGCTTCTCTCGCCCGGGGCGGAGGGGCCGGGGAAGGGATGGAAAAGCTGTGCCATCAATGCCAGCATTCACAAATCCCATGTGGGGCCTCCAGCCCCTTCCAAACCGCTGGAAAGCCAGGCCACGACGCTGCAGTGGCTCTCCAGGATAAATCTGGTGGGGTTTTCTTTCTGGGCCTCCCTTTTTGCGGGGCAGCAAGGTCACACCCCCGAGCGTGGTGGGGTGGCCACGGCTTCTGCAGCTGTGCCACGAGTCTCGTGGTGGATTCTGTTTACTCTGAAACCTGTCCCGTGGCTTTGTTCCTGCTAAAACCCCGGGAGCTCAGGCAGCCAGGGAGCCCCGGAGGAGAAAAATATTCCCATGGGCAGGAAAAGGAAATAAAACCTCCAGGAGCCCAGACCTGGTTGAAAACATCTCCTGCAGAGCCTGAAGCGGAGCTTGGTGATTTTGGGTGCTGCACGAGCACCCCCTCGTCCTCTGGCTGAGCGAGGGACCCCGAGGGGATCAGATTTGGAAGTCAGACCTCGGCATCCCGGGGCCGTGGTGGAAGCAGGGCCCTGCCATCGACAGCTCCCTGATTGAGGGCTGGGTAAACTCGCCCTGTTTACCGACGTGGGTGTCACGGTGACAACAAACAGGTCCCTGCCTGAGTGTGTCACAGGCGAGGGAGGACAGTAAACAAGGAATGACACGTAACGCTGCAGAGCTGCCGGCAGCCAGGGAGCAGATTCCTGCTCGGCACGCCACGGGAGCAGCTCAAGGGCGCAGGCGCTGCCTGAGAAAACGCTGGACAAGCTTGGAAAAAAGAACGTTCTACCCTGGCTGCAGAGTCGGGGTGTTTTCGGCAGGGACCACCCTTTATTCCAGGTTTTCCTGGCAGTCGTGGCAGGGCTGCCCAGAGAGCTCCGTGTGGGCACAAGGTGGGCCAGGGCAGAGAGCCCCAGGCAGAGCCAAGGGGTGATTTCCAAGCGCTGAGGGCAGATGTTCTTCCCCCTGTGGGGTTCGGCTCCTCCACAAGCACTTCCAGCCTGTTCTCCCATTTTCCCGTTGGAGTCAGGAGTAGCAGGTCAGCCTTCCTCGCAGCAGGACCAGCCAGCATTTACTCTGGTCCAATTCCTCCTGTTTTCTTCCCAAAATGTCCCTGAGCTCATTGTTTTCCTCTGCTTCACATTCCCCACCTGGGAAATGGGGCTGAAAATGCACCAAGACAGGAAAAAGTGACTGAGTTTTGTGTCCTCATCCTCATCCTCATCCTCATCCTCATCCTCATCCTCATCTCATCCTCTTCCTCCTCCTCCTCCTCCTCACTGCTCTGGCAGTAACTCCGCTGTCCCTCGGCATTCCCGGTGTTTGATGGCACCTGCTCTGTGATCCAGCTGGAGTGACAGTGACACATCCGTGGAAAGCTGAGTCCAAGAGTCCACGGAATGCTGGGCTGGCTGCCACAGTCAGGGCTGAGGGAAATACGGAATTTCAGGTGGCCCCACGCCGGTCACCGGGATGAAATATTTCATGGGAATAATGTACACGATAGGATATCAACACGGAATACTGGAGCCACAGCCCAGACGTGCTGAGATGGAGTTCCAGGAGGAATTTCCCCATGGAAAGCGTGTCAGGCTCTGCAAGGAGCTGCCCAGGGAGGTTTGGAGTCCCTGGAGGTGTCCAAGGAAGGCCTGGACGTGCTCTGGGTGACAAGGCAGGGATCGGGCACAGCTTGGACTCGGTGAGCCTGGAGGGCTTTTCCAACCTCAGCCATTCTGGGATTCTGTGACCCTGCCAAGGACAAAACTTCTCCTCCTCCCCTCCCTGCCCGCTCCCCTCCACCCCGTGCCACACGCACGCACACGCACACCCCGACTTTGGGAGTTTATTTTATATTTTCCCTCGTAAAGATTTGTGTCCATGCTGCTCTCGTATCAAAGCCAGCAGTGGCCCCTCGGATAAACATGCGGTCAGAAGACAGAAAACTCCAGGCTCAAACACCGTTCATTTCACCCGGAGCAGCATAAACTGAGAGGCTTTTAAGAAGGGCGAATGGTTTTCAGTAAATCTCTCATATCAGCAGAAACCTTTGAAAGAGTTTGTTTAAAGGCTGTGGAGATAAACAGCCCGGCCAAGTGTTTGTTTAAGATGTATGTACTCTGTGTCGACTGGTAGGCTGGTATTTATATCCAGGGGGGGGAAAGGAGGGCTGGGAGCTTTTTGACCCTTTGCTGGCTCTGCCTGCGTGGGCCGGGGCGCTTTCGGAGGGGTTTGGGTGTCGCAGGGTCCCCGGGTCACCGCTGGGGACAAAGCCCGCCGGGGCTGTGGGGGTGGTTTGGGGGAGCAGCGGTGTTTCCCTGCAGGGCAGGGTGGGGAGGTGGGGTGGCCGTGCCGGGCGCTGAGTGGGAGATAAACGGCTCTGAGGGATCCTCTGCTCCTGCCAGGCTGCGGGTGGGATGAGTCCCGCACAGGGAATGGGATGAGGGAGGGATGAACATCCCGGGGAGCCGCGGGAGAAGCTCAGCCCAGGGTGCCCTTGGCTGTGCAGCAGCTGGGGGAGCAAAGGCAGCACCTGAGCCCCACAGCCCCGAGGCCCCGAACCCTGAAATCCTGGAGAGGAGAGGTTTCTCCATTTGAGAAGGAAGCAGAGACCTCCAGCCTTGGGTCTGGGTGACCCCGCTCAAGTCCCAGGGGTGACAGCTGAGGACAGAGCTTGTGGTGGCTCTGGTTCCTTCAGGGGGACAGGGTTGTGACAGCCCCCCGTGCCAGCACCCTCCTGCCCTTTGCCATTCCCTCCCCAGTCCAATCCTGATCCACTTCCTTCCCTCAGCGGGAATTTGGAGCCTCTCGGCTCCTTTTCTAGCCCGTTCCCATCCCTGGCTCGGCTCTTCTGTGCAAAGAGAAGCCCCGTGAGAGCCACAGACTGAAGCCACCACTTTTCCCTTCAAGCCTCAGCGTTCTGTGTCCCTCTCGGAAGGGAGGAAGCCCCTTTTGTTGAGCACACAGGCTGTAATTTCCCTGTCAGATCCCAGCAGCGGGTCAGTGTTGTGACTGACTGCCTGAGGATCGCTCCCTCCAAGCTAATTACACCAAATTCCCATTTGAAGGACAGCTTTCCCTGGATATGATACAAGGAACCCACTTTTTTGCCATTCACTCGAATTCATGAATTCTGCTCGGCTGTCACCGAGCGTGGAACGGCCGGGGACTCGCGGCACTCCCAGCTCCGCGGTGAAACCCGAGGATGTGGGATGGGATGCATGGCAGAGCCCCCAACGTGGAGAAGTTGGGATCCACGGAGCTCCTGACGGATGTCAAAGAGCTGCACACGGAGCTGGGATTTCTCCCTTCCCGTCCTTCCACCTGGGTGGCATCACAAACCTTCATCCCTTCCTCGCCGGCATCGCCAACGCTCCCGTGGGCTCACCCACGGAGTGGCCAGGAGTCACCCGTCAACAACAAACAGTTAAAAGGAAGAAAATAGGCTGGAAATATCAATGCACTTTGGTAACAATAAACCCTGCTTTTAATTTATGCTAATATGTAGGGTTGTGGTGACAGTAAGAACAAAATTACAGAGTGGCTTTCTAGCTGGTAATTATCCCTCCATTTTCGTTGCTCGGGAAGATGGACACACAATTATGCTCTCTTGCTGTATATTAATACGGATTCTTGACATCTTCAGCAGACCTGGAGCTGTCATCGGGCTTTTTGTCTACTTTAATTGAAAATTAATGGTTACTGTGTTACCACGGAAACCGTGGCAATGGACGCCAATAGCGCTCACATATCAAACAGGCACTGGTGGCATTGTCTGTCCGTGGTGACCTTGAAAGTTAAAAGAAAAACTTAAATTAATAATAAAAAAAAAATAAAATAAAATAAATGGGAAGAGGGGTAGGAAGGAAAGGGAAAAGAAAAAAAAAAAAAGAAAAGCCACATGGAAAAGAGAGGGTTGGATGGAGTGAGAGGAGGGGAGTTGGGGAAAGAGGGATGGCAAGGAGAACTTGGTGCCTTTGTATCTCCACGAGGAAAAAAGAGGGAGCTTCAGGATGAGAGAGCTGGAGCGGCGGAGAGGAGAAGGATGCTGGAGTGTGGAATCCATCCAGCAGCTCCAGGGATTTGGGGGCTTTGCCTCCTCGAGAGGCCGAGCGAGGAAGGGCTGCTCAGGGCACAAACAGGGAACTAAGTGAGCACAGGAGCCCCGAGCAGGGTGGGCAGCACTGGGAGAAAGTTCATGGGCTGTGTGGAGATAAGAGACGGGGGGGGAAAAGGCCGGGAAGGCAGGGAAAGGAGCTGGAGGGAAGGGAGAACAGCTCTGCTTTGACTGGGAGCGTTGCCTGGCTGCTGGAGGCTGCACAGCCTGGCCATTAAAGCAGCCCCGCCGGTGCTCTGGAGTGTGTTTGGGGCTGGGCACCGCCTCCGCCCCACGGAGAGACCCCAAACCCCTTCCGTGCCCGGAGATCAGAGCGGGAGGAGGGGCTGAGGGCACAGGGGACCCCCCTCCATCTCCTGGGATGGCTCAGCCCCGAGCCCGGCCGGGGGCTCTCAGCCTGCTCCGAAGAGGGTGGGACTTTCTCTTCTCGCAAAAAGCAATTTTCGGTAGGTTTGGCTCTCCCCAGCATCCCCCTGGGGCTGCCTCCTGTTCCCCAGCTCTCCCAGGAGAAACACAACAGCACCAACCCTCTGGGGGCTGCAGCTGAGGGGGGAAGGACCCAGAGCAGGGTTTGGGAAGGGGGATTTGGGATTCCTGGAGTGCAAAAGCACAGCAGCCCCTCTCAGGGGGTAGGGGGAGCAGGGCGAAGCTGGGATGGGGTGGCTTTGGGGACACGGTGGAAGCAGCCACGGGGGCTGAGGTGCTCCTTGTCCTTCTCCTACACGAGAGGCACCTCTGGCCTGGCTTTTCCTGCTCCCTTCTCGCTCTCCATGAGGTTCCCGTGCTCCTGCTTTCCGCAGGCTCCGGAGCACGGGGAGAGGCGGCTGTTCTGCTTCTCCACGCGGAGTAAAATCACCCCGGAGCAAAAGGATTTGCAGCAGGAGTTGGCAGTCAGCACCTCGGTGCCCCAGCCCGGCAGGGAGGGGTGTCCTGGCCCAGAAATGGGAATAGTTTGGTCAGGAAGTGAAAGAGCGGCAATTTGGAAACTCCCGGGAGAAGGGGGAAGATCCAGGGATGCCCTGTGCATCCTTCCCCGGGGCAGGGCTGGCTCTGCCGGGGCTCCAGGGACAGCAGGATGTCCCCGGTGCCTCCTCCCTCTCCGACCGCAGCTCCGAGGTGAGCCCCGGCCTCTCCGGGAGCCTCTAAAAGCCCGGAGCTCGTCCCTGCCCGGCAAACACGAGCACCAACACAGCGGAGACGCGCCTGGAAGCCAGAGCCTTTCTTCATTTCCCCCGCATCCCTGATCCCAGCCTTAATCCCTGCTCTGAATCCTGTCAGCCCGGCTGTTCTAGCGCTGACATTGCTGCAGGCATCGTCTCCGCTGCCTTCCCTCAGATCTGCCTCCTCCTGGGACAGCTAAAGAGGACTCGGAGATTTCTGCGGTGCTCGAGGATTCAGTCCGTGCCCTCCAGCAAAGCGCGGGGGTCCCGGGCGGCCGCGGGCAGAGAGGGACGGGGCTGTGGGGCCGGGGGTGCTCCAGGGGTTGGGGATGGGATTTGGGGGATGTGGGGTCNGGGAAAGGGTCCTGCTGCTTGTGCCGGCACTGGTGCCCAGGGAGGTAAAGCCACCCCCCCGCCCAGGGCTCTGTGTTGCCAAATTCGCTGCCAGGTCCTTTTGGTAATGAGGCACCGGAGCCTTTTCCCAACCCAGCATGGACCAGAGGCTGGGAACGCTCCGTGACAGACCCATCCCCGGGCCGGGGGCTGCCGGGGGAGCTCCTGCCCCTGCCCTCACCCACCCCGTGCCCGTCCCGGGTGGGGATAAACTGCGGGGGGACAAAGGGGTGTCCCCGGGGGTCTCCCCTGTTTGTGTGACACGAGCAGACACCCCTGGTGATGCAGCAGAGATCCTGGGCGAGCTCATCCTGCTTGGGCTCCCTGAGGTGGGCAAGGAAAGGGAAGGAATCCACGGGCTGGAGGCTCCTCGCTCACATCCCGGCAGAGCTCCGGCACAGGGCCGGGAATGCTGCGGGCTTCCTGCACCTCCAGAGCCGGGCTGGCCCCGCATCCCGGATCCAAACACCTCCGCCCGCGGGCGCCTGGAAAACCGAGGCTGTTCCACGAGTGCGAGTCACAGGATCCCTGTTCAGACAGGTTTCCTCCATAAAACCCGGCCAAGCCGAGCTGCAGCTCGCCCTCAGCAGCCTTCCCTCGGCCCCGGCAGGGACGGCAGCTCCTCACTCCCACCTCGGGCTCTGCGGCCCCTTCCCCACCCTCCTGCTGGAAAACTGATGGGGTGGGATCGCGCTTGGCAGCTCCCGCTGGTGCACCCCCTCCTCAAACACCCCCAAATCAAACCCCGGTGGGTCACAGAGAATCTTTGGGACCTTCAAGGTGGAAAAAAAGCTTGGGAGGTGCCAGGGAGGGTCTGTCCCCCTCCTACACCCACCCAGGGCACGCCAGCAGTGCCACCCTCTCTCCTGGCTGCGCTCACAGGTGGCACAAACCTCGTGCCCTGGTTTATGTGGGCGTTTGCAGTCCGGGCAGCGAGCAGGGTTTTATTCCGAGTGTGGGGACTTTACTGGCAGATATTTGGATTTTACGAGCCTGAGTCCGTGGGTTTTATGGCAGGAAAGGTGGGGATGTTAATGAACTGCTCCAGACACGGGAACAAGAGTGGAAAGACATTTTCAATGGGCCTTTAATAAATAACAAAGGACCCATCCATTAAAATGTTGGAAGCAATAAAAATTCCGTGTATATATTGTTGAAAATACGTAGTCCCCGGGAAGTTTAAATCCATTATTAATTTAAAAATCCAACTGTGCCCACTGCCCAGACAAGAACATCCCTGGGGATGCTCCACGAGAGCCAGGCCCTGAGCATCCCCAGCCAAATTCCAGCACTGCTTTTGGGTGAACTTCTGCTTTTCGAACACCCACAGATGGAGGCCAAGCGGGCTCCGAATCCTGCAGTGCCCCAGCAGGAGGAGGGCTGGATTCCTGCGAGAGAGTCTGGAAATATCTTTCTTTTCTGAAATGTTTGTACAGCATGACTTGGCCGATTTACCTCCCAATCTCTCACGCTGGCCTCAAGCCGAGGGCATTAGCGACACTGTGAGCCAGATAAATGAGCCCAACGCTTTTTCTTCTCCCTATCTGCTGCTACAATTAAAAAAAAAAGGTTTTCTTTTCTATCCAAGGGCCTCCCATTAACCCCAGCGCTGCCGGGGGTTGGGGGGGAGCGAAGGGGCTGGAGAGCAGCAGGGGCCGGGTATTTGCACAGCCAGGAGTGGAAAAAGCCATGGAAAAGCTGGATTCTTCCTGGCACAGCCGCGGCTGGAGGGCTGGAGGGAAGGGATCTGCAGGTAGAAGTGCTGCCAGGAGGGAGCTGGTTGGATATTCCTGGTTATTTTGAGGCGGCTGTGCCAGACCCAGCTCCCGGCTGATGGGATGTTTGGATTTTACGAGCCCGGGGCCGTTTATGGCAGGGAAGGTGGGCGCGGTAACCAACGGCTCCAGACACGGGAACGAAGCTTGGGAAGGCATTTCCAACGGGCCTCGGATCAAAAAAACAAAGGATCCATCCTCTCCGGAGGGTTTGGGGTCCCTCTGGAATCTCTGCTCTCCAGGCCGGCACCTGCAGCGGTGTCCACCCCGTGGGGTTTGAGAGCCACAGGTGCCACGTCCCACACCAGGACAGGGACCTGCGGGGAAGGGGGAATTGTCCCAACCTCCTTCCCAGGGCACAAACCCCTCGGTGCAGGAAGGACACATCAGAACCTGCGGGGCTGGGCAGGTTTGGTTCCAGAGGCAGAGGGGTTTTAATAGGAAATAACCCCAATTAACCTGTGAGGAATTCCCAGCCCTCATCTCGCGGTGCTGGCGGGGAGAGAGGAGCCGGAGCAGGAGGGCTGAGGAGAGGGTTTGGGCTGGGGAAGTGCTGGGGAAGGGATGGGGTCAGGGAAGCAGCATTGGGGGTCCCTCTGCCCCCAAAGTGCAGCTCAAGCCCTGCAGTGAGAGTTTGTTGTGACCTGAAGCGAGAGGATCCTGATTTTACTGAGTTAATTGCTTTGAAAAGGGACAAATCCAGCAACACCAAAGTGTCCAACGCTCAGCACACGGCTCAGACTCGGAGCAGGTGTGGTTTTGGTGGGATGGAGCTGCTCCAGTCTGGGAACAGCTGCCTTTGCAGCATGGAATCTGGGCACACTCTGGACACCAGCCTCATTGGTGGCACCTCAATGAGACCCAGAGGGTGCAGAAAAGCCCTTTCTGACCCCAAACCTGTCACTGCAGAGTGTCCCAGAGCAGATGTGGGAACCAGAGGGGTCTGGGAACAGCTCTTCCTGTGCAGGCCGGGATCACCACACGCAGAACCTCCGGAGAACTGGTTTCCCTACGTTTCAGAAAGGGATCACCCCCAGGAGGAGGTGGGTTTGCAACATTTAATTGAGGTAATTCCAACACAGCCGAGGGGCTTTGGGGCGCCGTAGGGATCAGACACGGTGGCCACGCCGTGGTTCCACACCAGGTGATGGGACCTGGAGCCACCAGAGCTGGGTCAGTGCAGGACCTCTGTGTGAGGGAGACACTCGGGGCTGTTTCAGGACAGAGGTGAGCAGGGACAGCACCCAGGGAACGGCTGGAGCTGTGCCAGGGGGATTTTGGGTGGATAATGGGAAAGGTTCTTCCCCCAGAGGGTGCTGGGCACTGCCCCGAGGCTGCTAAAGCTCCAGGAGCGTTGGGACAGCGCTGCCAGGGATGCCCAGGGTGGGATTGTTGGGAGGTGATTCCCACGTTGGGGGGAATTCCACGGATCAGCCACCCGCAAACCCACGGCAGGGTCAGGATTTTGGGGCTCGGCGCCGCTCGGGCTCTTGCCTGCCCCATCCGCACGTGGGTACCCGGTTTGGCTCCTGGGAAGTGTGCCACGGTTAATTGCCCGTTTCCTGGGAGCTGGGATGGGGCTCTGGAGCGAGCCCAGGTGCCGGATCGGGATGAGCCGAGCTCGGGGCACACCCGTTCGGACCGGGCTGGCGCGCGTTCCCCGAGCGTTGGTGACCTCATGCCGCAGACACGGATGAGGTCACCGGGATAATTGCCCTCCCAGAACGATGTATCTTGCGGGAAGAGGATGTTGTGAAGCCGGCGAACTTGCTGGGGCGAAAAAAAACACCTCGCACGCCCCTGGCCGGGAGTGCTCCGAGGGGAAACTCATCCCCGGAGCGTGCCAGGAGCTCCCAGGAGCGCCGGCAGCTGCGGGGGCATGGCAGGAGAAGAGACGGCGGCGGCCGGGATGCGGCGCGGGGGGAGCCGGGGGTAATTGCAGCAGGAAGGTGTGCGGTACCTGGCGGGGAGGGAGAGGGGCCGTGCAGGGACCTGCCCTCCCCAGGGCACGGGCGGGATGCGCTCCCGGAGCTCTCCCGGCCGCCACCCGGCGCAGGGCGCTGCCAGGGCCTCTCCTCGGGGGTGCAGCTGCGCTCAGCACAGGTCTCCTTCTGGGGCTGCCTCCTTCTCCCCCAGTTAAAACCTCACTTCCCGATGCCCCGGGATGCATCGCGCAGGTGCCTGGAGGGTGTTTGGCTACAGATTCCCTGGAAGAGCCCTCTGGAGCACGCAGTGCCTCAGTTTCCCCACCTGTGAACAGCAGCAGCGATGCTCCCCTGCCCTCCCTTCCCCTCACACAGCACTCAGAGATCCTCTCACAAAACCAGCCCATTATCCCTCATCTGGTCCCCCGCTCCCCGCGCCAGGGAGAGCTCCAGAGGGTTTTATCCTCCCGTAGGAAGTTGCTGCAGCCGGGGAGATGCGGGCTCAGCTCAGCTCGGCTCGCCCGGGGTGCCGAGCCCTCCCCACGCTGCTCTCAGCTGGTTCTTCTCCCCGCAGCCCCGTGACAGGTATTTGAAAAGAAGCTGAGCACAATCCTGTCAAACCTCCGCAGTTCCTGGGACAAGCCAGACTTTAAGGAGTCGGAGTCCGAGAGAGTTTCACAAGAAAACAAACAGAAATACTTCTGTCGCTGCAGAGAGGGGGAAAAAAAAAAAAAAGGAAAAAAAAAGAAACAAAAAGGAGA
>VXAC01005216.1:102174-141223 GCA_013399225.1 Rhipidura dahli | reverse complement strand
CCCGGCCCCCTCTCCCCCCCCGCCCGGAGCCGCTGCTGCCGCCCCGGCGGCTCCGGGGCCGGGAGCCGACCGAACTTTCCGGGGGATCGGGCTCCGGTCCGGCTCCGTAGGCGCGGCAGGCGAGTGCGGGCACCGGGCCCCGTTTAGCAGACACTTCCCTTCTCTTCACGAACGTCACCGCCCCTCCCCATCCCGCCCGGCCGACATCGTGCTCTGCATCTGTATTTCAAATAGTTTAATTTTAAAAATATTCTATTCAGTGCTAAAATAACTTTCCACTTCCACGCGCGGCCGCGCCTTCGGCTTCACCAGGCTCGATCACGGACTCGGTGGGACATGCAGTGGCGGCGGGNAATGGCTTAAACTAGCAGCTTATTGCACACTGTCCCAGTGGGTCCCTGCTGGTCTCCCCTCACTGCCCTCCACACCCATCACCACCTGCTCCCACAACCAAGTGGACACATCACCTGGAACAGGTGGAAGGTGGCTCTCCTGTTCCCAGCACCCAGGGGAATGGCAGGCAGGGGAGCCACAAGCAGGCAAACAGCATCTGCCAGTGGCCTGGGGACCATGGAGAGCAGGGAGTCCTGTGGAGAACCCCCCCCCACGCATGCAGCCCACCCAGCAGAGACCCCCCAGCTCTAGGGCAGGGAGCAAGGAGAGAGGGAGCCAATAAATAGAGGCAAATTTGCAGGTACTGGCAGCAGCCCCATCCATCAGGAAGGGCAGGGCAGGGCAGGGCAGGGCAGGGAAGGGCGCACTGGATGCAAGTGGTGGGAGCCCCAACGCTGGGGAAGGGGCAGGCTGGAGGGAAGCGCCAGTCCTGGGGGGGTCCAGGCAGCTCTGCAAGGGGCTGGCGAAGGCGCCGGGCCAGGCAGGTTAGCTCTCCGAGGCCGTGGGGCACACAGAGTTCTGGTCAGCACAAAATCTCTTCAGAGGCGGTGCACTGGAGTCCTCCTCCTCTTCAGTTACCTGCAAGAGCCAGAGGTCACAGGCAGTGACACTGAGCTACACACACCTAGACAAGGCTGTGGCACACCATGGGGACACCCATGGCTGTCACCTGTGCACAGACCCCAGGGCACCAGGAATGGGAACCCACTCCAGCCCTTGAGCCTGCCAGAACTGTCACTTTCCCACACCCTCACATCATTCCCTCACACTTCAATACTTGATCTGAACCAGAGAATAGCTCAGGAAACCAGGAAGTTCCAAGAGCTCCCAGGGAGCACTTTGGGACTGCAGAGCAAGTCCATCCACCAAGACATTTCTGCTACAAGGAGCAGCAACAAGGGTAGAAGGGCCAAGGGCACATTTAGAGGTGGTTTCAATTCCCTTTCCCTTACCTGAGTCTCAAGGGGGACTGGCTCTTCCTTTGTGAGAGTGGGAGGCTCATCTGCCACTTCCGAGGAAGGCAGGGAGGGCTCTGGGGAGAACAGGTGGGTCAAGAAAATGCAGACCCAGCACCCAGCTCAGTGCTGAGTCAGGACAGAACATCCAGCAAAAGGAGTCCCCACTGCCCTGTCAGCTTCCAGCAGTGCCAAGGTCACCCACCGGACCACCAAGAGCCCTCCAGGGGCCTTCCCTGAGCCCACACATCTACCTCCTCCCTTCCCAGCCCAGCACCCACCTTCCAGGGTTTCCTGCCCCAGGGTGGGAGGCTGTGAGTCATCCGTGCGGAAGTCAGACGTGTGGGCAGGACTCATGGACTCACTCTGCTGGGGACTGGGGCTGGAGTTGGGACTGCTGTCTACCTTGAGCTGGTACACATCAGACAGGGAGCTCTGGTTGCTGTTTTCATCTGCAGAAACAGCACCTGGTGAAAAAGAGCACCTTGACCCAGGGGCACAGGCAGCCAAGGGCAGCACTGTGAGCTGAGGTCTTGCTGAGAAGGCAGAGTACAGTCAGAGAGTTAAACAGGGCATTCACTGTTCCACATCAGCCCAAGGGATGTCAGGCACAGGACTGCCCTCCAGAACACAGTGGGAATCACATACACAACTGGCCATGGGAGAGGGAATGCTCCTGCCCTGGGAATGAGAATGAGCACTGCCAAATCCCACATGTGCAACTTGTGAGGGCCCTGGGCATCCGAGGGCAAGAATCTCCTGCCATGTACCAGGGTTTTGTTGCTCCTCTGTGAAGCAATACCAGGACTAGTGTTCAGCACCTGACTCCCAATGAGGAGGCAGGCCTGCCACACACCTTCCCAAACTGCAGACCTGCAACATAATCTTACTGTGTCTCCTGGAAATGCCAGCACCGTCCTGATTTTCCTTAGCCACATGAAGGGCAGAGGCTGGGCAGAGGTGTACACTCTGCTCCAGCAGTGAGTCCGGCGCTGCTGGACCCTCTCCTGGCTGTACCACAGTGCCCAGACCAAGAGCAAGGCCAGGAACATCCTTTGCCCTTCACCCTAAGGTCCATGGAAGTAACTGTTGGTAAAGTAAACTTGGCTGCAGGTGGCTACTGGCCTCTCCCCAGCAGAAACTGGAAAGGGGGGAGCGGGAAACCCCACTCCTCCAGTTGCTGTGAAGCTTCCAACAGAAGTTATCAGAAACAGCCCGTTAAGACTCTCTGATAGCAAAAATGAACAGTTTGGGCAGGGACAATCCAGAAGTGGATCAGCCCAACTCCACAGCACAATTCCATAGCTCTCCACTTCATGTCAGTGCTCAGAGACGAGCACTGCTCTTCCCCATACAGGCAGCACACAGAACCAGCAATGTCCCAGCTGCTGTACAGCCTTGGAGTCTTTCCCCATGTTGAAGGGAGCTCAGCCAGACCCACCTTGGAATTCCAGAAGGAGGGAGGAGTTGGCAGAGGCATCAGCTGGGAAGCCATTGAGTTCTCGGACAGTGCTGCTACTTGATTTGGATTTCTCTTTCTTGAGGGGAGAAAGAAAAGCACAAACACAAGGTCAGAGAAACATAGGCTGCTCCAGAGGAGCGATTCCCCTTTTTGTCTCCAGAAGTCCAGAGGGATGTGCTCAAGCTAGCCTTTTCCCTTGGCTTTGGAGGCACATTTCTAAGTGAGAGGCAAAGCTCCATCAGTGAAGGGACTGGGAATCAGGAAAGAGAGAAGGAGCTCATGCCCATCTAGGAATGACACCGAGTAAATCAAATCATTGGAGAGGTCAGGCAGAGAATCTTAGGGTGAGTGGGAGGGGGCTTGAGGGAGCTCAGGGGGCTCAGNCTGGGCTGTGGGCGGTGCCTCCCGGCTCGTCTCCAAGCACGGTACCCACCTCCTTGCTGTCCGCCACCGGCACCCACTTGAATATCCGCAAGGATGTATCGCCCACCGTCACCCACTTCTTCTCCCTGCGGGACACAACGCTGACAGGCCGGGCCGGGCCTGCGATACCATGGCAACAAACCCCGCCACCCCGCCACGCTCCGGTTGGCCCAGAGGAGCATCAAACCAACAACCCGCAGCATGCCCCCCCGCGCCGCCGCGCTGTGACTGGCCGGACCAACCGCCCATCACGGGCACTCCCGTCCCCGCCCCGCTCCCATTGGCCACCGCCCCCTCGCCCCCGCCCGCTGGTTGGGCGCACACTCCCGGGTCGCACCCCGCGGCACGGTGATTGGCTGCGCGCGGGCGGCGGGGCCCTCCCCCCCGCGGGCCCGCCCTCACCATCTGCGGACGCGCTCGATGGCTGCCATCACCTTCTTGATGTCATCCTTGGCGCGGCTGCGGGTCTCGGCCCGCACCGAGCGCCCCGACATGGCGCGCGCAGCCCNNNCGCCGCACCCGGCCCCGCGCACGCGCCCTGCGCGGCCCGCCCGCGCGCTGCGCGCCCCTGCGTCACCACGCCGCACCCGCCTCTGCTGCTGCGCTTGCGCAGACGTACACGCCCCCACAGCGGGCACGGAAACGACGCACAGGCGAGGCGACGGTGCGCCGCCATCTTCCTGTGGGGCAAGTCTCACTCCACGCCCCCATGAGACCACCCTGAGACCCCGGGCCAGGGGAATGGGGCCACCCTGAGTCCCCTGCAGCAGAAACCCCACCATTTAGCATCGAAGTTTGAGCTTAGGCAGCTCCCCTGGAAAAAAAACACCCAACCAAAAAACCTACCCCAAATCCACAAAAGTTCCATTTCTAGGCTCAGGAAAACTCATAGGCACTGCCTTAGCAATCACGCCCATGGGATACTGATGATCCGAGCCCGTGGGAGAAAACAACACAAGAGCCTGACACTGTCCCCAGCCCTGCCCCGCCTGTCACAGAGCACGCAAGGAAGGACTGGGCACTCCTTTTATTACTGCTGTTCAGTTATTAAAAAAACCATCCCCAAATGCAGAGCGCAGCTGCCTCCTGCTGTATGGATAACTTAGTGTTTCTTGCCATAGATGGCAGCCAGCGCTTTGCGAGCGCTAGAGATCTGCTGCTCCAATCTCTCCCGTGTGGCTTTGTTCCCAGTTTTTTTCAGCATGGCCTCCATCTCCTCCACCACAGCACGGTGCCCGGCCGTGTTGTGGAAGACACGGATGGCACGGTCCCCACAGGACACGAGATAGCGGCTGGTGGTGTCAAAGGCAAGGTCGGCGATACGGTGGCTGTGCACGCCAAGAAAACGCTCCTCCTCCTCACCGCGCCGTGTGTTGTATAACACGATGTCTGTGCCACCTGCCACAGCGACCGTGCGGCTGTCAGGGGACAGGGCAATGCGGCACGGCTCCAGCACTGCACACTGCCCTGTCAGAAGCAGGTATGGGTCCTGCTGCTTCTTGTACTCCACATCTGTGTCCCAGAACTTCCACGTGCCGTCCTTTGACACGGACGCCATCCTGCAGCCAAGAGAGAGCATGGTGAGTGCATGGAAAAGGAGCGGCACCTCTTACCCTGCCCCCCCCGTGAACCAGGAATCCTCTGTGGAGAGAGATCATTTTAGAAGGGTGAGTCTGTACACACGTACGGTCCGTGTTCTTTCCAAAGCAAAAAAGCCTTCCACTAGACCAAGCTGCTCGCTCCAAGCCCCTTCCAGCCTGACCTTGAACTCTTCTAGGGATGAGGCAGCCACATCTTCTCTGGGCAACCTGTGTCAGGGCCTCAACATCCTCACAACCAAGGCTTTCTTCCCAAAATCCCATTTAACCCACTCTCTGTCAGCCTGAAACCATTCCCCCTTATCTTGTCACTCCAGGCCCTAGTAAGTAGTCTCTCTCCCATCTTTCTTGTCAGCTCCCTTCAGGTCCTGGAAAGCCACAATTACATCACCTGAAGCCTTCTCTTTTCCAGGCTGAGCAATCCCAACTCTCTCAGCCTTTCCTCACAGCAGAGCTGTTCCATCCCCCTGATCATCTTGGTACCTTCCTCTAGACTCATTGCTAGCTGCTCCGTGTCCTTCCTGTACTAGGACCCCAGAGCTGAAGGCAGCTCTGCAAGTGGGGTCTCACCTCAGTGAGGGAGAATTCCCCTCTCCCCTGCTGCCCATGCTGTTGGATCAACTCAGGGCATGGGGAGTTTCTGGGCTGGGTCATGTACAGCCCTAACCCACTAGCATCCCCGGCCTGGATTGATACTGGGGGTTGCCCTGGTCCAGGTGCAGCCTCAGCATTTGGTCTTCTTAAACCACATGAGATTCCTATGAGCAGGGAATACACAGGTGGCACGAGCCAGATTTGGCTCCCCAGGGCAGTGTTTTACCCCCCACCGCTCAGTGGTGCAGCTGGCACACCCTGGAAGAGATGAGCTTACATGTCCTGAGGGCAACACACACATACCTTCTAGAGTCGTTGGAGAAGGAAAAGGATTCTACACCAGCAGTGTGGCCCTTCAACTCAAAAGCCCTGGTCACCTCCCTGAAGTCTCCATTCTTGCCAAAACACACCTCCCACACCTTCACATCGGGGGTAAAGCCACAGGATGCCACAAACCTGCATGAATGAACAAGCAGGAAGAACTTGAGCAAGGCAGGGCCATGGCTCTGCAAACCTGTCCTGACTCCTGCACTCAAGTCTGGTCAGCTGAATTTCCACTTTTCCCTGAAACCTGGGTAGTAAAGGGAACACTAAAGGGCACCAGAACAACTCAGAAATGAGAAACTCTCTGGTCAAAGTAAAGGAGCTAAATGCTTTTGATCCCCAAACTCCTCACACCAGGAACAAGGTAAATAGTCCTGTAGCTGCAAATGATTTTCCTGGTAAACAGATCTCCCAGAAATAAAACCTTTAAATTTATAATTAATCTTTAAGAGGTCACAGACAAATTCAAAATGCTGTTTTCTTTGCACGGGCCATTTGCTCTGTCCCACCTCTGCTATCTGAGACCAAAGCTGTTCTCAGGTTACGAGTAAAGCAGCTCTGAGGCAGGATGGCAACACATGAGTGCCTGAGCCCACATCAGCTCCATCTCCCAGGGGGCCAAAATACCTTCTTAAACTTCGGAACCCTCAGAAAATTGCATTACAATAAAAACTTAACTGCCGATGGTCTGAACTGATGCTATCTTGTGCAAAGGAGCAGCCTGGAATCCTGCCTGTCACTCACCTTCCACAGGGAGACACTGTGGCATAGGCATTGTTCATCTGGTTGGTGTTAATGCTGGCCAGGACTTCTCCCTTTGGGCTCCAGATCAGGATGGTGGTGTCACTGGAAGCTGTCATGATAAACTTCCCTGGGGAAAAAAGGTGAAGAGCAGGAGAGCCCCCAGACCTAAAACTGCCACAGTCTTAATGAAGCCCCAGTAAAACCTCTCCCTTCAGCTGGAGAAAACCAACGGCAGCACCAAAATCCAAGGAGTGTCAGTCTCCTGGGACAGAGTAAAGAGCAGTATGAGAAGACTCTGTTCCTGGTTATGCTTCAGTACTCCCCTGGCTACCGAATAGACAGCAGGCACTGAGCGCATATGTGCCCCATGCTCAGGACCCTGAGCCCCATGTGCAGAACTCAGCACTGGGCTGTGCCATAAACAGGCACAAAGCACACACCACCTGACCTGCATGCCCAAAATCAGCTTGAGAATAAGCACCTTTCAAGCTGTGGATTGCAGGCAGGCAGCTGAATCCCATTCACACCACCATGATCCATGGTTGCTGGTTGTGCCCGTGCTGGACTCCTGCTTGTTCCCACTTCCCCCTTGCTACCTCAGCCCAGGCAGTGAGCTACTTGTTGCAGGTTTAAGTTTTCACTTTCACAGCTCCAGTCTCAGTTAACATTTTCCCTACTCTCCTATTACAGAGGTGAACTCATATCCACCTGCTTTCAACTGCCCACTGGCACATACCTGACGAATCAATCCATCAAGCCCTCAACACTAACACATAATTTCCACCCACCCACCCCCATCTCTGTTCTAGATGATCCCAGAAGTTCAAGATAGACCATATGAACTCACTAGAGAGATTTCTGACTGGTTAAGAGAGACTGGCGGCCCAGAGAACAGCGATCCTCTCAATATTGAGACCAGACCTCTTTGCAACAGCATCCCTGAAAATGTAAATTAAGAAACTGTGCATATCGGGGAGCTGGTTACAGGGACATAATCGGCGTGAAAATGACACCTTTTGGTTCAGCTAGTAGTAAATTAAGTAAAAAAAACCCTAAAAGACTACAGAGTTCAGTAGTGGCAGTGTACACAGCCTCAAGAATGCCAAAAACTCCAACACTTTTAATCCAGTACCTTCACAAGGAAATCAAAGTCGATCTGGCGAGGTGAGCAGCTCATTTTCATACCTGTCTCTGCAATCCCTATGTTAATGACAGGAGCCTTGTGCTTCTTTGGAAAGTCCCCAGAAGTTGCAGTGAAGGTGAAGCTGCCATCATCCTTCTTGGTCATCTTGTAGACACGAATAGTCTCAGCATTGGCCAGCCAGACAATGAAAGCCCTGTGGAGGGACAGGCTCTGAGCCCCAGCTCAGCCCAGGTCACTCAGGGGCACCTGGGAAGAGGGATACGCTGGCAGGTAAAAATATTTACAAGGGCACCAAGTTCTCTCCCTGTATTGGCTCGACTGCAACACTGAATGGAAAAGAACAGAATTTATTACCCGCATGAGGAAACGAGATTCCTTCCTCTCTTTCTAAAAGAGGCCAGTTCAGAAAGTCAAAACACACTTTTCCGCCAAATTTCCCACCCATCAAGAGCTCCCCCGACCACCTCGGCAGCACAGCTGCAGAGTCAGCTAGCAGAGACCTCAACAGACACCTTCCATGGGTGCAGCAAGCTGAGGACTGGGATATAAAACCATATTAACCCACCAGGAGCTGGCCTAGATGATCTCCACAGGTCCCTGCCAACTACCGTGAACTGTGATTGTCAGCTGCTTTCAGGAAAGGCCACGGATCAGTGACACCGTGATGTCTCAGTGAGAGAGGCTGCCTCCACCCATCCCAGAGCAACACCACCGATCCCACCGCAACTTGGCCGTGAGACTGGCGGCTCAGCAGGACATGCCGGCGGCGGTACGAGGTCCGGCCGTACCGTGAGTCGGGGCTGAGGCGGACGAGCTCGGCGTGGTCCAACCCCACGTTGGCGCGCAGGCAGCGGTGCTCCCGCCCCGCCAGGTCCCGGGTGCTCCACAGCCGCACCGTGCGGTCCTCAGAGCATGACGCCAGGTACTTGCCGTTGCTGCTGAAGTCCAGGCAGGTGACCGGGCTGCTGTGGCCCTGCGGACAGAGAGTGGTCACAGAGGACGGGAGAGGAGGGTGGGGAGGGGGCGCGGTGGGACACCAGTACCGGGAGGGCCACCTGAACCGGCCCCGGCAGGACAGCAGCACCGGAGGGGACACAGTCACCGAGGAGACACCGGCATCGAGGGAGACACCGGTGGGGCCCCGGGCACACGCGGTACCTTTAGGGCAGCGACCAGCAGCCGGTGTGCGAAGCTGTGCTGCTGCTGCTTCTCCCTGCGAGCCCTCGCCGCCGGCTTCGCCTTCCGCGGCTCCTCCGGCCTGGCATGCCCGTTCGTCCTGGGCCCTGCGGGAGCGGACGGGCCGGAGGGTCCGGTTCAGCTACGCTCCGCTCCACACTGCCCGGCGCCCCACTGTCCGCACGGTACTCACCGTCCTGCGGGGCAGCGGGGGTCTCCCGCGGAGCGGAGCGGTGCAGCGCGGCCGCCAGCAGTAGGACGAGGATGAGGACGATAAGGGCGCCCGGCAGCCCTGGCCCACCCAGCACCGCCGCTGCCTCCATGTTCCCGCCGCCGCGTCGGCGACCGGCACCAGGAGGCGGGGGAGATTCCGTGTGCGCATGAGCGGCCCCAGTGACCCACGTAGGGCGGCCCCTGGCGGTCGTACTGCACCCCGCCCTGCCCTGGCCGGCCCCCCTTCCAGCCACGGACACGCGCGAGCTCCTCCCAGCTCCGTCAGCTCTCCAGCCCCTGCTCTCAGCCCCTGCCTCTCCTAAAGCCCGTCAACCCCCCCAGATCCTCTTCTAACACACNTGCTCCCCCCAGTCCCAGCCATCACCCCCTGCCAGCTCTTACCCTAACTCCGCCACCGCCAGCCCCTACCCGCGCCTCTCTTCACCCCCACGCCCCCACAGCCTCTCCCCTCACTTGTCCCCAGCCCTCCCAGTCCCAGCTCTCACCCCTTCCGGTCTTACCCCGCTCAAGTCCTGGTCCTCCTCTGCCCTTCCCGGCCGTGCCCAGAGCGGCCTCGGGGCTGAAGAACCACGCAGGGTCCGTGGGACAGCAAGTCCTTTATTGCAGGGGGACGGGGTGGGGACAGCCCTCGCGCAGCCCGGGCTCCCCACGCTGGTGCCCGTAGGGACACTCCGGAGCAGTCAGGAGGAGGAGGAGGAGGCACTGGGGCGTCCCAGCGCCGCCACCGCCCGCGCCGCTTGCTCGGGGACACGGGCCGGGTCGCTGAGGATGGAGGTGGAGATGCTCAGCTGCCTCAGGGAGCTCAGGACGGCTGCGGGGACAAGGGACAGGGGTCTGGAAGGCGTGACCCATCCTGAGGAAGACGGCGCTGGCCGGCCCCGCTCCAGCCCCCGGAACGGTGGGACTCGTCGCTCCCGCAGCCCCAGTAGGCGCGGTGAAGGGAAACCCACCCTGAGGGGCTTTGGGGAGGGCTGAGCCTGCCCTGCCAAGACACGGAGTTAGGGTAGGGCACTGCCGCCTCAACTGGGGCGTGGGTGTGACAGGAGCACGGGAAAAGATGGAGCACGAGCCCCAGGACATTCCGCAAATCAGCCCTGCCATGCACCAAGACACCCCTGTCCTTTACCACTCTACCTTTCCCTCAGTCCATGCTAACCCAACATTCACAGGGTGCCACAGCCAGGCACAGGGCTACCTACTTGGCCGAAGCACTGGGAGGGAGCAGTGCTGGTCCAGCCAGGCAAGGGATGTTTGGGTGAGGCTCTCCATGCTGGCTGTGGACACCATGCCATTGAAAGACTCGAAGAGGGGCCGGATGATGATACTGAACTGGTGGGATCAGAGGCGTTAAGGACCAGCTTTGCCATGACGATGGTCTCACTCCTCCCAGGTGTGGGCATCACCTTCCCATGGCAGCAGGACAGACTTTCTTGTCTGGACATGGAGCAGAACTGCTGAGGCAGCAGGACAGGCTATGGAACAGACCTGCTGGGTGCCTTCCCAGCATAGCACCACACCTGGCACTAGCCCAGACTGCTGGGGTGATGGCGTGAGTGTCACCTGGGTAGGCAGAGGAAGAGATGCAAAAGCCCTGTCATGGCTGGGGCTGCCAGAAAAGGTTGCTGAGACAGAAGACATCTCTTCCAGAGCAGGTCAGGGAGCCAGCTAGCAAAGTTCTCAGGGGCAAGGCAGAACACCAGTGTGTCCCATAAGCTCCCCTGTTGCTCCGAGTCTGCAGGGACCAGCCTGGTGATTTTGTGCAGGCAGTAATTCACACAGATACCTCCACCACAAGCATGTCCTGGAGGCCATGTTGGCTTTATGATACCCCATGTCCTGAGGAAGGAGTTCCCCGGCTCTGCATCAGAAGTCACCTCTGCCAGATGTCCTGTGCTGGATGAGAGCATGGCAGCAGTGCCTTTCATCCCTCTGCCACTTGGGATTTCACAGACCTCACAGGCTCTGCCAGTGAGTCCTGGTGTGTCTAATCCCTGCTCACAGAGGAGCAGATCCAGCCCTTTACCCACAGGTTCCTTGGCCCTTCATCCTCTCCATCCCTGTGTTTCCAGGGTATGCCATGCAACCACCAAGACCAAGCCATCATGTCCCCAGATTTGTGTCTGGACCTTTCCTAATCTATGGCTGCTGCCTCTCAGAACCAGTTCCCGTGTCATCAGGAGCAATTCTCTCCACAAGCTTAGCTCTACTTCCCTTCTCCCTGAGGACCATTTATCCAACTGTTTTTAATCCCTTGTAGCAGAATATTCCTCCTAACCACAGAACCCCAGCATGTTCCCACCATGTGACGTTGGCTGGGAAACATCTCCCAGTGGTCCCCAAGGCCCTCAAGTCCACCTGAGCTTGAGGGACCCCAAAGACCCAGTAGCAGCATATGAACCAGAGCACCTGGTGTCTGGTGGAGGGTTGGAGGGAGCAGCAGGCACTGGCCTCAAAGGATACGATCCAGAACTTCCAGTTCTGCAGTGTGGAGGAGCGAACGTACTCGTCGAACATTCTGCGCATGTGGTCAAAGCGCTGGCGTGTGATGGGCACCCCTGTGGCTGGCAGCTGCTCCTGGCACAGGCTGTGGGGCACAAGCAGTGTTGTGGGGCCATGTTTGGGAGGCTGGGAGCCACGGAGGCTCAGCCGGAGTTGCCAGCCAATGTCCTCCTCCCAGCACAGGTATTGGGACCTGGCCCAACTCTGTCCTGCCTATTGAGCACCAGCCCTCCCGCAGAGAGGGTTTGAGGAGGGACAGTCAGCTGGGAGGTGCTCCAGGGAGACCTGGCATGTCCTGCTGCTGTCCTGGCACTGCTGCTTGCCCTGCCTGGCAACCCCAAAGGAGGCAGTGCTCCCCCATCTCCTCCAGCCACGCCCCCCTTACTTGATGGAGCCATTGAGCTCCTCGATCTGCTCCCGCAGATGCTGTGCCTCGTCCTGCAGAGCCGCCCGCTCCTGCTGCAGCTTGCAGATGTACTCGGCTGTCTTCTGCAGGGTGGTGGCCTTGCTGACCTGGAGGGCCGTGGGGTGAGAGGGTAAGGGAGCCCAGACCACCCTGGCACAGCCACACTGTGCACCTGCTGTGTGCTCCAGCCTCCCACGCCACAGGCTGGGGCGCAGGAGAGGAGCTCTGTGCTGTGGGTTGCAGTGTCTCTGGGTGATACGCCATGTCCCTGCATGCCCAGAGCTGGCCGTGGGTGCTCACCTTGATGCTGGGCTGAGCACTCAGTGTGCTCACCAGGCTGTGCAGCATGGTGAAGCCCAGCTTGATGTTGAAGCGTCTCTTCTGCTCAGCGGAGATGTGTGTGATGCGGCGGTTCTCCAGCTGCAGGTCAGCACCATCAGGCACCTCCCAGCAGTGGGGACAGCCATGGGCCACCAGCCCCACTGGGGACAGGCTGGCCCAAAGCTTGCAGTGAGGGTGGATGGTGTCTTGGGGCGAGGAGGAAGGGGGGATGCATATGGAGCTGGCAGCTCCTGCCATACCTTGCTGGACTCAGGCCTCCCTGGACGGGACATGGGGCGGTGCAGGGAGAT
Source organism: Rhipidura dahli (assembly GCA_013399225.1). NCBI lineage: Eukaryota > Metazoa > Chordata > Aves > Passeriformes > Rhipiduridae > Rhipidura > Rhipidura dahli. The sequence goes on along the minus strand of VXAC01005216.1, from coordinate 128,638 downwards.
GCTAGTGCCCAGCCTTGCAGTGGGTCCTGGGGAAGCCTGGCTGGGCTTGGGCCAGTCACTGCCTGAAAAAGAGAAGGTGCTGCTATGAAGAGAGGGATAACAACAGCACTCATGACAAGGTGACACCAGAGTTCCGCACTGGGACAGGCAGAGAGGGGCATCCCATGGTACTGCCCCCACCCCAGGACAAGCCACCCCACTCAGCTGATGGGGATGCTCCACTTCAGCCTCCAACCACACGTTATCCCAAATCCCACTCATTTTACAGCTGCTCAGAAGTGGGAATATCTGGGATTTGACATTTTAAATTCCCATCATTTCTTGGGCTTGAAATCGCCTGGAAAGAGTCGCGAGGACCGCACGGTTGTGGTGTGCAGCACCAAACTGAACTGGGAACAACACCAGAGCCTGGTTTCCAGCAGCCGCACTGGTTTCTGCGGGTGAAAGCGGATGCTTCTTGCTCCAAAACCAGGCTCCGGGGTTTCAAAACCACAGTCCGACATTTTGCTCCATTTTTGTCTTTTCCTGTTTCTGCTTTTGCTGCTGGAGAAAGAGGCAGGTGAAGGGGCACAGAAGGAACCCTTCGTGCTCAGCTGCATAAATGGAAATAGCCAGGATTGAAATGAAAATTCCCATGTCCAAGCTCTCTGCAGGAGCCCCAGTGCCCTGTGGAGCTCCTTGGGGTGCTACAGACTCACCACAAACCGAGGTGGGGGACAGCTGCTCTGCCTTGGGGACTCGCAGGGGGCCCAGCTCTGTGCCCACTGTGTGCAGCACCACTTGGGAAGAGCTGGAGCCAGGAGCCCCTCCTGAGCTCATCTGGGCCCTTCTGGAGAGGAAGGCGGCAGGGACTTTGGGGACAGCACTCTGCTGCTGGGAGAAGGCAGAGGGAAGGGGAGTTGGGGGATCAGTACCCAGGTCGGCCATTGCCCAGGCTCTGGCAGCCAAACCCCCACGAGGGGATGGGGAAGGGGGATGTGCAGCCCTATGCCACCGTCTGCAGGGGCAGCCCCAGCCCCAGGGCCCCAGGAAAGGGGCCCTGCAAGCAGGATGTCTCTCACCTCTGCCTTGGTTCTTTTACAGGAGAAGAAACTCAGACAACTCCTGTCACCCCCAGCCACCCAGCCATGTGCCCCCTCCTTCCCTCCATATTTGTCCAGCCCACAGCAAGGTGTGACCCCAGAGCCCATCTCTGTCCCTTCCCCAGCAGCAAGATGGCAATTCCCAACCCGGTGGGTGGTTGAGTGCTTACCAGGGAGACAGGAGCCATGGGCATGAGTCCTGCACCCATCGGGCAAGAGGTATCCAGCACCAGGTCCTGCTTGGCTGAGGGGGCAGGGAGCAGATGGGTGCTGCTGCATGGGGCTGTTGGGGCTGCGGTGACCTTCCCTGCCCCAGGGGACAGCCAGCCCCTCCCTGCACCAGAACTGCTGCAGCCCCTTCCCTGCTGGATTGCACCAGAGAACAGGGATGCACCTCTGGAGGGAGGAATTGCCTGTTCTCTTCACAACAGGGATGTTCTCAGGAGCCTCGTGCAGGCAGGAAGCCCAGCCCCTCCTCAAGCAAGCAGAGGGACTTGACAGCGCCCAAGGGACCTGTCCCATCACACCCATGGGCAGCATATCAGGCAGGACACCAGTGACTCCCCCAGCCTGTTGTGCCAACAGGGCCATAGAGACCAGACTGGGGACACAGGAACTTCCCAGCAGTGCCGAGTCCTGGGGCTGGGCCTTGTCTCCCTCTGAGGCCACTGAAGCCAGGGCAATCCCTCAGGCATGGCTTCATCTCTGGGTTTGGAACTACGGGGACCTCCATGTGCCCTGCCCAGTATTCCCTGTGTCCTAGCCCCAGGGAGAAATGGGGTCCCCGCTCTGATCCCCACAATAGTATGCCCCCCACCTCCCCTCTGTGTCCCCCCACAACCCCCCAACCCTGTTACCTGTGGTCAGCAGCTGGCTTGGGCAGGGGTTGGGCTCGGGCAGGTGGGAGAGAGTGTGTCCTGGCAGCCTCCTTGCCTTGGTGCCACTGGGCTTCACCTTGGGCTGCCCACCCCCACCCTGGGGCAGCCCCTTGTGGGGGGAAAACCGGGGGTTGCCCAGCAGGGCAGGGGGCAGGAGCTGGGAAGCAGCAGGGCTGGAGTACCCCTGGGGCCCCATGCCTGTGGCACAGCCCAGCCCTGGGATGTAGGTGGTGAAGCAAGGGCTTGAGAGAGGGGAGGCAGGGTGGGTGACAAGCGAGGGGTCAGGTGAACTGGCATAGGGGACCTTAGAGCGGGGGGCTGAGGCAGGGGAGAAGGGGGGTTGCGGGCTCAGCAGCGGTGTCTGGAGGGATTGGATGGGGGGGACGTAGTGGGGTGCTGGTGGCTCCAGGCTGAGGCACTTGCCAGGGAGGTCATACTGCAGTGTGGGCTTGTGTTGGAGCTGGGGACTGAGGCTGCTGGGTGCCACGTCGGGGGGTTCGGGGGGCAAGGGGGCCAGGGGCAGCTCAGAGCCCAGGAAGGCGCTGTGGAGGCTGAGCTGGGAGGCACCACTGGGCTGCAGAAGACAGGGCAGGGTCAGGGCAGGTGACTGGGACACCAGTAAGCCGCGGGCTACAGGCTGGGATCCCACTCACCTGGAGAAGGGTGCCAGGTAGGAGTTGGGCCTCAGGGCTTGCAGGCAGACCCCGAGCACCCATCGAGGACCCCCCACTGGTGAACAGGGGCTCAGCCATGGGCAGGAAGCAGGATGGATCCTGGTAGCCCGGTTGTGTCTGAGATGGGGGTGGCCGGTGGCTGGTGAAGATTTCTGCAGGGCCAAGGGGAGACACAGTGACTGGCATAAGCGGACCTGCCCAGAGAGGAGGGGGACACCCAGGGGCACGAGGGGTGGAACCATACCCTGTTACTGGCACTCTGCACTTCTTGTGGCCAGGGCAGCTCCAGCAGATTTGTACCCAGGGCTAGCATTGCCACATGCATAGGGGCAGGAAAACCCACCTGGAATGCCACCCAAGTGTGGGGACCCCATCCCCGATCCCCGAGACCCAGCTGAACTCCACATGCTTCAGCCCCAGAGCTATTCCCAGGGGTGTGTGTTGCTGTATCAGCCTCAGACTGGGTCAGGGACTATGACACCCCAGCTGGCGGGGTAGCCACAGCCAAGGGGCTGGACAATCAGGTCACAGCATTCCCAAGCCACGGGGATGGTCCCCTGGAGTAGTGGCAAGTTCTGTGCTGCCCACTCCAGCGCTGCTGTGCATGCAGCCTGTGGCTAACCACATCCCATGGCCTTCCCGAAGCCAAGCCGCGTGACCCTGCTGTGACTCCCGCTCCCTTCCTCCCTCCTTCCCACAACCCTGGTCCTTCCGCAGGCCCAGACACCACAGCGCAAAGGGCTGGCCCCACACTTTTGGCAGCAATCTCCCTGGGCATATCAACCCCATGAATGCCTTGACTCAGTGCCTGCATCAGCTCTGGCTCTGGCATCGCCATAGGGAGGGTTTCTCATGGAGAGGATGACTGTGGGACAGGGATGGCACTTCTGGATGCTTCCCTGTAGGATGCAGCAGGAGGGTTCACTGGGTTTGCTACCTGGCAGCTCCTGGCACAGTCTCAGTGCCTGAGCAGCTACCAGGGACAGGCATTTGCATCTCCTCTGGGAAGCACCCAGCTGTTCTCTCCAGCCCTTGGCTGGCGCTGCCAGTGCCACCTCCAGGCCCTGCTGCCAGTTCTGCCTCTTCTGCTTGCCTAGTGTGCACAGCCATGCTCAGAGCACTGTCTGTGGTCCAGGCTCCAGCACCTGGGGTGCCCTGGCTGGGACCCACAAAGGCCTGAGACCCTGCTGAATCTACACCAGAGGAGCAAACATGCCAGCACTGTGGGATGCCATGGGCACGGTGATTCCAGCATGCCATGCGTTGCCATCTGAGGGGAACACTGATGTGAGACAGAACAGAGCCACTGCTGAGATGTCCCAGTCAGCCCTCAGACTGCCCCTTACCCCTGCCACAGCCATGATGAATCCCTGAGAGCATGGCAGGGCCATCCCTGCCCCTCCACAGGCCAGCACTCTGTGTGTGCTGCAGTACTGCCAGGCAGGAGCTTGGCCATCCTGTGATGCAGTCCAGCCCCACATTGCCCCCACTTCAGCCATGCCCACACCAGCAGGATGTCCCTTCCTGAAGCTCTGCAGGTATTTATAGGCATTTATGGTACCTAGCCTGTCAGATTTGATTGTTCCTGTCACTGTGCCTGTCAGACCCTCTTGTGCCTCTCCCTGTGTAACAGGGATGGAAGGTGGCTGGCAGTCCCTGGGAGCCCTGTCCTCCCTTTCTCCTGCCCCTTCCTCACCCCACAGCTCTTGCTCATTCTTCTTCTCACTGTCCTATGTTTTGCTCTAGGCAGTGTGGCATGGCCAGGGCACAGACCTGCTCAAGGGAGAAGAGTCTGCATGGTCAGCAAACCACATCTTTGGTGTCCTGCTCAAACCTGGGGATGCTCTCCAATGTGATTGGACCTTCCCAACCCAAGGACCCTCCAGCACTGGTCCCAGGCTTTGGGGAGAGCCCTGCAGTGCAGCAGGGCATTGCCACCTCATGGGACGGACAGCCCAGCCCCAGTGCCCAGCACAGATCCTACCTGGAGCACGGTGCCAGCAGGGCACAGGGCCGGGCTGCTCCCTCGCCTCTGCCATCAGGACTTCTCCATCTGCCTCATACTGCACTCCAGCACCCGCTGCAGACACGAGATGCTTCCTCATTTGGGGATTGGTTTGCAGGCACTGACTGACAGGCACTGAGCTCTGCCACACCACCTGACACAATGTGACCCCATGGTGCCCACCCCGCATGCCTGCCCTGTGTAGCTCTGCATGAGGCTGCTGGGTGATCCTTTCTCCCAAGCCATGAAAAGCCATTGCATGCAGTGCTGAAAAAGTGACTTTTGGGGACATAATTGGGTTGGCTGGCAGCCGGCACCCCAGTCTCCTCTCCCCACTCTCCCCACAGCCCCAGGGGTACATGACGTGCACAGTGCTCAGATGTAACACCTTATCACCCAGGCAGCTGCTCTGTCCAGCTCAAAACTCACACTCACAGGTCTCCAAGCACCCCACGGGATGCTGCTCTGTCCCAGAACACACTAGCCTGGCAGACCAGGAGCCACAGCTGGACTTGGGACCCTCCCTAGCCCCAGCAGTGCCCCAGGGCTGAGGCACTGAACATGGTCAGAGCAGGAAGGGATGTTTTCTTCTGATATTGTGGTCTGCAGTAAAATCCATCCCATTGCCAAGAAGCACCCTGAAGCAAAATGCAGGCCTTTTCCCATGACTGATGTATTGGTTCAGAGAGGCACCAACGTGCTCCTGCCATCTCCTGCTGAGCATAAGGCCATGCTGGGCCCTCAGAGAGGTGCTGGAACTGCTGCTGTGACACCATACAGGACCTCTTCGGATAAGAGACACTTATCAACTGTCAGTTTGACCCACTTGGAGCTGTCACATCTTCCAGCAACTGATATCTGCTTAGGGCACCAGGGGACAGAAGATGAAGCACCAGCCATGGCAACAGCATGGCTCATCCTGATGGAATCTCTGGTTGGAATGAGTTGAGAGGGTGCTGGCAGGAGACTTCCCACCTCATCTGTCCCAAGAGCATCCATCCCAAGGGCATCCGTGCCACCAACTGCCCTGGCACATAGAGTGCCCAGCCTGCTTCCCGCCAGCATCTGGTCTTGCAACACCCCACAGCTGTATGGCGCAAGTACCCTTTTTTCCTCTTGGAGGAAGTGGACACGGACCATAGAGCTCCAGGGTGCTCACAGAGGGATCTGGAGAACCTGGTCCTGCCCGGGGCCACTAGCTATAGCTGGGTAGCCACCAACCCCCACTGGCTCCCACCCTGCAGTGTGCACAGGCCACCCGCTCTGGCATGTTTGAGGGCAAAGCTGGTCCCTAACAGTGCCTTACCCTGGCACATAGGGACACTGCTGGGGCCGGGACGCGTCCCAGCTGACTGCATGGACGCTCACAGCTCAGAGCCTACATGGCTCTGAGAGTTTGCCACTGCCCACTTGCTGGTGTTCCCTCAGCAGCCCCCTGCCCCCAGCTGGACACCAGTGCCAGGTTTGTCTCTGGGCAGCCTGGCAGGGACTGTGACTTGTCCCCAGGGGATGTAGCACAGCCCAGTGGAGAGTCCCAGCTCCAAACCTACCACCCAAGCTGGCTGGGCAGTGGGGTGAGGAGGGGACTCAGCAGAGCCTACTCTCTAGAGGTTTCCTCTTCCTCTGGGGGACCTCTTTCCCCTGTCTGCAGCCAAAATGAGGGGCTTTGGCACTCCTGGAAACACCCTGTTTGTGTAGAACTCCCCTCCCACACCTCCTGGCCAAACCCTTTCTGAACTTCTGTGGCTCTGTCCAGGGGCAGGCAGGCACACTGCTCTGCCCTCAGCCCCTGCCCATCAATGCTGCTTTTCCCATGCCACTGGATGTCAGTGCTTTATGCCTCCCTCAGCAGCTCCCACTGCTGCCAGGCCAAATCTGTGACCCCCCATTTTAGGCAGTCGCAGGGTGCAGGGCTGGGTGGGATGTGGTGCCATATCCAGGCTGCCTCTTACCTGATATGTCCATGTCATCTAGACTGGGCTGCAGGGGTGCCAAATCCGGCTGTATCATGTCAGCATTCCCAACATACGCTGGAAGAGGGCAGAGCTGGAACATCAAGGCCCAGCCACAGCATCCCCAAGACCCATCTTGAGGGCTGCTCCCACCACTGCTCTGACACCTACCTGGCTTCCACACCTCTGTGTCACCCCAGAGTCACCCTGTATCACTGGGCAGGGAGATAAGTGCCTATCCTGTGGAGAGCCAGGGCCACCCCATCCCACCACTCTGTCCATCAGCATCTCTGGAACCCCAGTAAAAGGCTGATCCTTGGCACAGGACCTGGCTGGAGCTGCAGATGCCCCAGGGACATGGCCAAGTAGGGACAGCAAAGAGTGGTCATGGAAGCAGGATCTGCCCTGGGGGCTGGGGCAAAGTGCTTCATGATGCCGGTGGTCCCTGGGGAGCTCAATCCTGGGACAGTGTATGCTGATGCATAGGGAGCCACAGGAGAATGGGATGATCCCACCCTGCCCAAACACTCCTTAAGCATCCCCTCCTCTGGTGGCTCCTGTTTGGGTAGGACAGGAACATCCCTTCCCTCTGCTCCAGCAGGGCAGATGCCAGGGGACCCTTCCTGCCCAAAAGGACATGGTTGGCAGCTCTCAGGGACTCAGCCAAGAGGCAGAATCCAGATTCTTCCTCCACATCCTGCTGAAGCAGATAGGTCTGAGGCACCTACCATCCTCGGGGAGTGCCTGGTGAGTGCTGGGCATCTGTGTCATGGTGAAGAGGGTGTCAGATATGTCCGAGAGGAAGGTGTCCAAATTGAAATGCTGCCTGCTCCTGCACTCCTCCTCCTCATCCCCAAGCAGCATGGGCACTACGTTGCAGAAGAGCTGGTTGCACCATTTCTCGGTTGGCCTCCAGACATCCTCGTCCTGTATGAGGCAGAGTAAAGGACCTAAGCGGACACCTTTTGTGGGTAGGGTCCATGTCTGGCTCCCTGGCTGCTCCCCCTGGCAGCTCCCATGCTCCCTGCAGTGTTTGCTCCCTCCAAACCTTAACACCTGACACATTGCTGCTTTCGGAGGCAGCATCCCAGATGCTTAGCATCCCATTCCAATGGGTTTATCATGCCCTGGGGCTTTTCTTTGCTCTTCTGCCCAGTGCAGGGGTCCAAATTGTGCTCTCCTTTCTCCCATTTCCCACCCTTTCTCAGCAGACTCACCCGCTTTGGACTGGAGATCTCTCCCTCCCGGGTGGACTTTCGGAGCTGGAAGGAGAAGACATTCTATGTCATCCCCCCAGGCAGGGTGGGCCTGGTCTGGGGCAGGGCAAAGGGGGCAGAGCTCAGGGGGCGAGCTAGCATCCCCCTCCCCTGCTGGCAAGAGCCTGTCACATCCTGCTCTGTCAGCCATGGCTCCAGGTTGAGCAGACTATTCCATCCCACTGCTGGCACTGCCACAGGATGGGGAGCAGCATGGGCAGAGCCACTCACCCGCTTCTTATAGTAGATCCTCCACTTGTGATACTCCCTCATCACCACCTCGATGCGGCGTTTCCAGTAGTTTCCCTCCAGCACGACAGCCTGGGGGGCAGGACAGGGGGTCATGGCTGAGCTCCCCAGCCCCAGCGCTCCACAGCGAGGGCTGCTTTCCTTGTACCCTATCAGGAACACCTTTTCCAGCAAATCTGTGAAATGCAGCGTGTCCCCAGATCCCCACTGTGCCACACAGACCTGCTGCTGCCCCAAAGAGCTGCAAGGGACCCTGCCCTACCTCTGGTTTTCGATGCTCGTCAGCCTCCATGCCCTCCAGAGGGGTGATGAAGCCGCACACAGGGTTGTTTCTCCGCTCCACATCTGCACAGGGGAGAACACAGCTGGCTATATCCATATCCCATCCCTATCTCTGCACCTGTACACAGTCGTTCAATTGCCAGCCCCATTTCACTGGCACAGCCTGCCATCTGGCAGACAGAGGGGGGTCTGGCCCATACTCACACTGGATGTACCACGCTCTCCATATCACATTGTTGAGTCGAATTTTATCCCAGCAAAGCAGCCGCAGCCCCTTGAAATTCTTCCACTTTGGAGACACTAGCTTCCCACTGAAACACCAAGCAAAGGGAAAGCTGAGGGGGCACCACCTTGAAAGATGCCCAGGGGCCACCAGCCTGGTGGCAAGTCAGGAGCAGGTACAGCCATGTGGCTCCACTGCAGGTGCTTGTTAGGCGCCCATGGGAGCACCCACGGGAGCATTACAAACTCCTGCACACCCTGGGAGCAGCACAGACCTAAACCCTGAGCTTCACAGACCCACAGGAGGCTTCTCAAACCCCTGGATTAAAGCACAGTGCACTGAGGCATTGATTCCTCAATGTTTGAACCCCAGTTCCAAGGTGGGATCCTGCTGCCCCTGACCAAGCCATCTGTGTCCTGCCCCTGGGGGACAGGAAGGCAAGTCTCCTGACCAGGTGAGATGTGTGGTGACATGTGCTGTAGTGGCTCTTGCCTCATCACAGTGTTTGGGCAGTTGATTCTGACCCTCCCTTTAACGCCCGGCAAGGCTTGGAAATGCTGCCTTCAGCTGGGGCAGTGAGGGGCAGCCATCGTGGCGGGTCTGGGAAGACAGGACAGCACTGGAGGATGTTCAGGATGTTAAGGGACACTTGCCTGTGCCCCAAGACAGAGAGTGACACCAGCCCTGCCCTCAGCCAGAGCTGCCCTGGCATCTTCTCCACACACATCCCTGCAAACCTGCCCTCCCAGCCCGAGCTGGGCTCCCTGCTTCTCATTTCCTGGTTCCCAGAGGCAGCTGTGTTTGTTCTGCAGCTCATCATGGTGGTGGTGGTGATGCCTCTGATGGGACCTGCAGTGCAGGAAGCCTCATTTCACTCCTTGTCTTGTTTCTGTCCAGCCGAGGGACACAACCCCTCATATGCAGCCGCCGAGGAGGTTCTGAGGGTCCTGCTGGTCCAGGAGCTCTGCGGGGGAGGCCACAGTCCCTCTGCCTTACTTTGGGGTCCATTTTACCTCTCTGGCTCTCCCAACAACATGGCATGGCCTCAGGGCAATGCCAGCTGCTCCAGGAGTCCCTTTGAGAGCCGGCTGCAGTCTGCATGGCATTCCTGCCTGGAAGGCCACGTCCCTCTCCAGCAGAGAGTTTGTACCCGAAAGATCTTGGTGTTGCTTTGACTCTAAATTTTCCTTGGTATATGCATGGAGCAGGAAAGGTGGAAGCTGAGCTGGTGTCAGGGTGCTGTATCCCCTGTTCCTAGCCCTTCCAGGTGCCACCAGGCTATGTCCCCAGGGAGGTGCTGGGGATGAGAACTTGTGAAACCTCTAAGTGCTCTCAAATATGATTCTGGTAGGCTCTGTTTTGACCTGCCTTGAAATACTGGAGACCCCCACAACTCCAGAGCCTGATGCAGGGATGTGTCTGGGAGCAGGTACAGGAGTGGATGGGGATGGTGTCCCGAGGGAGACCTAGCCGGACACAGCCCCAGGAGCTGGGGAAGGACCTGTGACTCCAGCCGGCAGAGAGTTAAGGCTGACGCTGACCACTCCGCTATCACCAGGATTTTGAACTTTCCCCAGGTGCACAAGGCAAACAGCAAGACAGAGCCAAGTGGAGGAGCCAATGGAAGGGACAGGATTCCTGGGCACATGGCCAGATCCTGCTGGTCAAGGCCACATTCCTCACTCACAGCCAGCTGAGAGGAGCAGCCTAAGCCTGTGGGACACAGGCAGACACCTTGGCCACACATGAGGCCAGTGGGCCATGGCTAGGAGTTGCTGTGGGGCCTGGAGGCAGCAGGGAGATGACTTTTGGCTTTACCACCAAATTCCTTTTTTCCCCCTTACTGATCCTTTCTGTTTTGGGGCTCAACAGGCTGATCTTTGCTCCCTGTTTTGCCCTGAAAAGGGTCCCACCCTTCCCTGAAATTATCTCACCTGGGGAGATGGATGCAAACTCCAGACTGAACTGTGGGAAGGGTATAGGGTGCCCCAAACAGGTTGGGGGTCCTGCTGCCCTGCACTGTCATAAGGAGGGGGACACAGATCCTGCCACTGGCCACTGTGCCACTGCCACAGGGTGTTTGTGGAATGGGGTGAGGTGGCAACAGGGCCCAGCCTGGGTCCAACGCTGGCATGGGTCCAGCAGCACCTTGTTTGGTCTGTGTCTCATTTACCCATGCAGCAGTTTCACGTGTTGCAGTCCCTGATTTCATGGCAACATAGGTACTTTCCTCTTCATCAGCATCAAGAGGAGCAGGGAAGAGAGGAGTGATCTGGAGAGATGCAGGGCTCCACAAAGAGAAATGGGCAGCAGCTGGAGTGGAACAGCTGAGCCAAGGATCTCCTGGCAGTGATAATCCTTCCAAGGAGCAGCATCTCCATGAGGCCATCAGAACCCTGCTTTGTTTCCTGGGCTGTGGTACATAGCTGGCAGAAGGAGGACAGTGTTCCCTGCAAGTCCTGAACACTCATCTTCCATTTCTCAGAATTTTTACTATGAAAGGCATGACTTGTCTTGAATTTTTATGTTTTGAAATCCAGAGTCTGGCAAAGTAAGTTAAAAATCTAACCACAGTTTTCCTTTAAAGTGTCCCTTAAGTGAAAAATGACCCTGTTCAAATCCACCTTCGAACTCCACCGTCTAAACAAGCTGGATTTTCACCGTGGATGAAACAGCCACTGCTCCAGCTCAGCTGCCTCCCGTGGGAGTTAGCTCAGTCCAGGGGTGATTTAGGGATGATGTTGAACAAAGTTGTTGATAGGGAGAGGGACCTGCTCTGTGTGTCTACTCCCAGCAGAAATGCTCTGCCTCTGGGACAGACATTTATCTACACCCATGCAAAGCCAGCATGAAGTGCCCCAGCTGAGAAGGGAAGGCATTGAAATCCTCTTGTAAAGAGTTCCCTGGGAAGCCAGAGAGAGCTGCAAGACAAGCCACACCTCCACAGCCAGTTATTTCGGTGGTCTCCAGACGTATGACCCCTCTGTGCATGGGAACACCAGCACACCAGCCCAGCCCCTCTGCACAGTCTTTGAACAGGATCAGCCCCAAAACCTTGGAGAATGACAGAAGAAAGGAGTGCAGCTCCCTGCCACTAGTGACAGCAGAGCCACAGTGCAGTGTCAGTGGGTTTAGCCTGAGCATGAGCCTTTCCCACTCACCAGACCCCCTAGAATGGAGGTCTTCTGCCAGAAAAAATGGGGTTGGATGATGAACTCCGGTGAGTGCATCCCTGGAGTCTCTGCCTGGTGTTCACTGCCCCTGTGTGAGCATTTAAGGCACTGTGAATTAGAGAATCAATAGCAGGAATTCCACCTCTCCCAGGGGAGACGCAGGCTACCAAGAGGATGAATTAGTATGGAATAGGCACACAAGATGCCTTATTTTAAATCACAAGAGGGGCTGAGTGGATACTCCAAGTCACTTCCCGGTCTGAAGAGGAGGTTAATCTACATCACGCTCTGGGAACAGCTTTGGGAAGCTACTTCTGGAGCACAAGACAGATGTTGCCAGGTAAGATCACGAGTGACTGCAGTTATATCTGCCAATCTGCCCTCAGTTTTCCTTCCATCAGGAGGATGTTCCCCGGGTCAGTGATTCCCAACAATAAGTCACAGGAAGGGGTGTGAGCCCACGCAGGACACTGTGCAGGTCACACTGCGGTGATGGAGAGGATGAGCCTTCTCATGCTAAGGCCAAAGTATGAGCAGCTACTGAAGAAGCTCAGCTCCACCCTCAGCTTTTTGGGTAATGAGACGCAGCCAGGTGGGCTGCAGGGAAAAACAACATTCTAGGGAAGGATTCAAGGAATGCAGGATGTTGCAGGAGAAGGAATGGGAAAGGATCATTAAGCAGGAAGCTGCTCTAAATGACCTGGAAAACAGGTAAAAAGGAACTGCTTCATCCTAGCCTTAGGAAGAAGACCTCAGAGAGAAGAGTTGCCTCCCTTTGAGGGATCTGAAGGAACAAGTTACTGCTGGAAGCAAACCTTGATCTGGAGAGAGTATTTCTTTACCAGCAAGGGGTGATGCACAGTCCTGACTGTGGAGGGAAGATAAGTCATATCCCCAGGATGATTGCTCAGGCTGAGACAGGACTGCTATAATGTCTGTGAAATGCACAGGAGGAATTCCAGAGAGGGGAGGAATTCCAGCTATAGCCATTGAAAGATATTTAGGGAAAGTTTAGTGAGTTGCCTTTGAAATGGTGTGAGCCCAGACAGCACAGGATGGGTGGCTGCAGCAGTCACAGCTCACCAGGAGACAGGATAGTTTTCCCCTCTTCTCCACACTGTTATGGCCAAGTCTGGACAATTGTGTCCAATGGACAAAGAGGGAGGTTCACAAACTGGAGTGAGCCTGGAGGAGGATATCAAGGTGGTTGGGGACTAATAAAAATGACAGAAGAGGAGTGTCAGGGACGGGTTTTTTCAGCCTGAAGAAGGTGAAGACAGAATTACTGCCATCAGTTGTCCAAAGGAGGAGATGGAGCCAGGCAGTTCTCAAACATACACTGAGAAAGGCCAAGGGGAAACGGACATGAGAGTTGGAACAGGTAAACTCCAAACTAGAGCCAGGGATGGCAATTCCCTGTGGGAAAGGAGCAGCCCTGGGCAGGCTGGGCAGGTGATGGGCTCACTTCCTAGGGCTCCATCCCTAAGAGGGATGGCCCTGAGCAACCTGACCTGGCTTTGGATCTAGCCCTGCCCTGCATGAGGGTTGGATCAGGAACTCCACAGGTGCCTCCCTTACCACAGCTTATAGTGGTTTCTCCTTGGTTAGGAAGTTAGTCTGAACGTAACTGTGGGTGCTCTCCTGAGGACTGGAGGGTATTGGGCTGGTGACCCCAGTTGAGGCTGTGCTGCCTCTTGGGAACCTGGCTGAGAGGTGAAATGGTAGATGATGTGGAGAAGTATCAAATCAGATAACATTAAATGTAGAAATGCACTAAGAGCCTTTAAACTCAATTTCCCACCCTGATACCTTTCTCCAGCTGCTGCCTACAATGTGTCAAAAATGTATTAGCAAAGGAAAGGCTGAGAGAGCTGGGGTTGTCCAGTTTGGAGAAGAGAAGACTCCAGGGAGACCTTAGAGCCCCTTCCAGTGCCTTAAGAGGGTCCAAGAGAGCTGGAGAGGGACTTTGGACAAAGGCCTGGAGTGACAGGACAAGGGAAAATGATTTCACAGTGCCAAAGGGCAGGTCTAGATGGAATATTGGGAAGAAATTGTTCCCTGTGAGGGGGGGGAGGTTCCAGCACAGGTTGCCCGGAGAACCCTTGAAGTGTCCAAGGCCAGGCTGGACAAGGCTTGGGTAAGTGTACCACTACATAGGAGCCAGTGTCTGCACTGCCATGCTCAGTGCAGCAAGGAAATGAGCCACTGAGAGTCCAGGGGGTAGAGAGAACTGGAGCAATGGAGCCTTGACTACAGTGGAATGGCCAGCCCCCACTCACACACTGTACTCCAACTGCCAAAGCCTTTGTACCCTGTCTGTTTCCACTCTGCCTGGACACTCCAGAGCCCAGGGGCACAATGAAGCTGGCCTACATCTCAGGAGTCAGTAGTTTGAGCATTCTGGTGTGACAGTGTCTGCTCTTCGAGCCTCAAAGATGCAGGGCTCAGGCATGGAAAGAATGTGGCTGCGAGAGGAAAAGAGAGCAAGGCCACCAGTGTGTCTATGTCACCTGTTTGTGGCACTCAGGGGTGCCCTGCCTGACCAGGAAGCATGATCCTTACCTGGGTCACCCCACACTGAGGCTCCCTGTGCTCCCACACTGAGGCTCCCTGTGCTCCCACACTGAGGCTCCTTGTGCTCCCACAGAGCACTGCCTTCCTCAGCCCCTTGGAGCAGAGCTGTGCTGTGCTGGCTGCTGGCAAACTGGGATGATCCCATCCACCACCTGGGATATGGTGATGGGTCAGGTGTACACAACTATGTGGGAACTGGTACCCTTGGGGTGCTGTCTCCATGCCCAGCATCCCCAAGGATGTCCTGGCAGTGACCATGTTCCCTATTGCATCGAGCACTCAAGGACTTCAAGGCAAACCTGAGAGATCCTGGATGAGGCAACCTCTTCAAGGCTGCTTTGCTGAGGTTTTGCTTTCATGGTAGGACATCGTCATTCTAGGTTTTCACATTTGAACATTTTGGGAAAGCTATGCAAGCAGTTTGGCACTCCAGCAGAGAACAAGTCACACTGAGGCCATGCTGGAGAGAACTCAAAACCTTGGGGCTTGGCAAAGGAGGGGAGCTGCCTCCAAGAATGTGAACCATGGCCACAGGGGACATGTTGCAGTCTGTCCTGTTGTCACCAAAGAGCTGTCACTGGGCTTAGGCAGTTTGTGTGGCAGGGGAACAATGCAGTCACCCATCTGATTTTGCAGGAGAGAAGGAGGAAAGCTTTCAGGAGACCTTGGACAAAAGCCACATATCATCCAGTCCCAAGTGCTGCTGCATGTCATGGAATAACCTCAGGACATGGGGGCAGAGTCAAGGACGGAAGGCAGGACTCCTGCTCTGGGCTGGATTGCCAAAGAACTGAGTGTTAGCTGTCCACAGGGTCACTGCTGCTCTACAGTGTGCTAGGTCTGGGGGAAATACAGCTGGGCACAGTGACACCAGATCTCTTGGGAAAATGGAGGAGAGTCAAGCTACTTGTGAACAGAGGAGAAACTTCTCACCTGGCTCCATAGCAAACAACCCAACATCAGCTCTTTCTTCCTGAAATTTTCCAGAATGGCAATTTCTGAGCATATGGCACATCACAGTACATGGAGAAGAGGAGGAGGATGTCAGATGGAAACAAATTCCTGGCTGGGCAACAGGGCTCAGCCAGCCTCCTGCCTTCAGCTAGCTGGGGGTCTGTAAGACACATGCAAGGGCTCTGGGACTCACCTGTACTCCAGGCTCATGCACTCAAAGAGCCGCGTGAGGGTCGGGTCGATACTCCGGGGATCAGCTGGCTCGGGCTCGGCACGGTGGTGCCGTCGCCGGGGCAGTGAGTCGCTGTGCGGGGATGATACCATGAAGTGGCCACTGTGGATGACCTGGGAGGAGTTCTGTGCCCCAGCGCTGGGTCCTGTGCCACCCACAGCTGCATCCTCTGAGTCAGAGTCAGAGTCGGAGATGGGGCAAGGCCCAACGGGAGGCTCCAGGAAAGGTCCCGGTAGTCCCACCTGAGCTCCTGCCATTCCTGGTGCCTACTGGGGAGTCTTCATGGATCTGACCCAGCACTATGATCCATGTCCCGGTTGAGCCGAAGCCCTACAGGCACTGCGTTAGCATCGAGCACATACTGTTGGGCTCCCCAGTACAGGACACTGGCACCACACCTCCTCCTGGGCACCTCCCCCACCCAGCCCACACCGTCTGTTCCACGCTCCAGGGTTCAGCAGTTGGTTTCCCAGGGTAGATTTGCTGCCAGCCCTACTTATAGTGCTGGTGGCTGATCCCGCCCATGGCACACCATCAGCAGGACACATCCAATGGCCACCCTGCACCAGGTACCAGCCACCAGAGCTTCAGCTCCCTGTCACCGTCCTGCTCCAGCAGTGTCCTGTCAGCTCCAGCTTTTAAGTTCCCCACACACCTGGGGAGGAGCACTGCAGGTCCCCTGTCCCCCCTTGCCGTGGTCAAGGGTTGACTGGCAGTCGGCTCTGTTTACCCAGAGTTAATCGCTGATCCCGGGTGCTGGTGGAGTGAGGAGCAGGCAGTATTTACCCAGTGCCTCTGCTTTAATGGATCTCCCTGCACTTTCAAGGGAACAAATACAGATTAAGGTACACAAACAGGTAAAATTATAGCAACGGGCACTCAGCTCAGCACAAAGCAGACCAAGGCACTGAGCCGAGTGCTGAGCTGAGAAACAGCCCCAGGAAAACCTGCTCTAAGGTGTGACCCAGCAGGAGAGGGGAGGCAAACAACAAATGTGAGAGAACAGCTGTGAGCTTGGGTATGGTGGGATTTACATACCTTGTGGTCATGCAGTCCTTAAAATCACAGAATCATGAACTTTTACAATGGTTTGGGTTACAATGGAAGGGACCTTAAAGCTCACCTCATTCCACTCCCCTTCCACTAGACCAAGGACACCTTCCACTAGAACAAGTTGCTTAAAGCCCTATCCAACCTGTCCCGGAATACTTCCAGGGATGAGGAAGCCACAACTTTTCTGGGCAACCTGTGCTGGGACCTCACCACTCTCACAGGAAAGAATTTTTTCCTAATATTCAGTCTAAATCCACCCTGGATTATGTTCACCTCTGAGGTGTTCTGAGAGATGCAGACAGGCAGGGCTTGATGCACCAAACCTCTGCTCCATGACAGTGGATCTTGGATAAATACAGGATTTGCTATGTGCATCCCAGTGCTGTGTCACAAGCATTTGCTCACCGACCCGAGCCACAGAGGGACACAGCAGATATAATTTCAGACTTAAACCACTTATTTTCTCTCTAGTTTCTGGCAACTTCTTCCCCAGTCCCACATCCTGGATGGAGCACCCATGCCTGGAGAGCACCCAGACACAGATCTTAGGTACCTCCGATGGAGATACAGTATAAATGGGTGGGATAAACCTGACATAGATGGCTGCAAGCACTGGAACCCTAATCCAGTTTGTAGATGGAGCTGAATACTTTCCATACCACCTAGGTGGGTCCAAGAAGGGTCAGCAGCTATCCAGGGTATTTTCCAGAGCTGGAAGAAGAATATGCACAAAAAGCTGGTTTGTACAGCTTCTACACTCGTTGTTGTAAACCTTCCTTTGGGACCATTTCTTCACTTAAGAACCATTTCTTCATTTTCCAGCCAGATTTCTGTGGGTCTGTAGCTTTTTTTCCCCCCTCTGTGATTCATTACAACCACCTCAGCCTGCCCCAAGCTGCCCAAACTGGGATGCACAAATGTGAAGATCTCCATGTGATCCAGACAGCACCGGGACACTGGTGTGTGCAGTCACAGCAATCCTTGGTGGGATTGCTCAGACCTGCAGGGTTCAACAGATGCAGAGGAGCACACAATTTCCAGCCTGTTCCCACAAGATGGGAATCCTGGGAAGTCCTAAAAATTAAAAATGCTAAATAAAAAAAGCATTAAAAAGGAACTTGTAGCACTGTTGCCAGGAACAACGTAGGAGGAGAGGAGAAATAGATCATGAAAGTTTAATTAGCAAACAAGCAGCATAGTTGGTGGCCTGAATACATCTTGGTCAGGCAGACCAGGGACACTGTATGGGTAGAAACAAGGAGAGCTTGTTAAAAGGAGATTAAAAGGAGCAGGAAACAGCAGCTCATCCATTTCCAATACCCTGCTATAGCCAGGGACACCTTCCATTAGACCAGGTTGCTCCCAAGGCCTGTTCAACCTGACCTGGAACACTTCCAGGATTCTCTGGGCACCCTGTGCTAGGGCCTCACCACCCTCACAGAGAAGAATTTCTTCTCAATATCTAACCCTGCATCTAACCCTGCCCTCTAGCAGTGGGAAGCCATTCCCCCACCTCTTGTCACTCCAGCCCCTTGTTCCAAGTCCTTCTCCAGCTCTCCTGGAGCCCCTTTAGGCACTGGAGGAGTCTCTAGGGTCTACCAAGAGCCTTCTCCAGGCTGGACACCCCCAGCTCTCCCAGCCTATCTCCAGGAGAGGGGCTCCAGCCCTCAGAGTATTTCCATGGCCTCTTTTGGACTTGCTCCAACGGGTTCAGGTTTCTTGTGCTGGGGACTCCAGTCCTGGATGCAGTATTTGTCTAAAGATCTCCAGAAGTGTAATTTCTGTACCTAATGAAAAAAATATGAATAAGTATGGAATTTGTAGGAACTAATGAATAAAGGGAAGTGGCAAGGCAAGTGGTCATGGACCCAAGGGTGCCAGAGCTCAGGGAGCATTTGGACAATGCTCTCAGGGACAGGGTGGGATTTTGGGGGTGTCCTGTGCAGACCCATGGATTTCGATGATCCTTGTGGGTCCCTTCCAACTCAGGATATTCCATGAATCTGTGATTCTATAAATACAATAAACTGAGGAAGAGTCAACATAGTTTTTAGAGGAATGTTGTGTCTCTGAAATCTGTTCCAGTTGTTGGAAGAAGAGGTGGTATGTGTAGACAACAGTAATCTGGTCAATATAATGCCATCCAAAAACACTTTGAAGAAGGTCTGTCGTAGAGTTTCCAGAGACACTGAGCTGTAACAGATCAACAGCTTGCAAAGATAAGGCAAATTGGTAAAAATGCAGAGATGTCCTGTTGCATGCTACAAGCATCTTCACTGGGGCTGGAATTTTCAGCATATTCATGATATTGAGAAAAGGCTGCAAATGGGATGGTGACAGTGTTTCTGCTGGAGAAAATAGTTCAGAAAAGTCACAAGTAAAGGTGGCTAGGGAGCACTGCAGAAATATTTCAGGCTACAGAGTGAGTGGGTGATAAAATTGGAAATGAGAGTTAATGTTGATAAGGATGAAGTGAGCACATCTCTCACTGTACACTGGGGGACTCTAAATTAGATGAATGCTAGTCAAGATCTAAAGGTAACTGTAAGCAGTTCCCTGAAAACATCAGCTGAAGGTTCAGGAATAATTAAAAAGTAAAAAAGGCTCCAGATACTGCAAGGAAAATATCGCTTGCCCCAGTATAAAGCAAGCTCACAGGTGTGTGTGGCTTTGGTGCCTGGCTCAGAAAAGATGGAGAAAAACTGGAAAAGGTCACTGTCTCAGTTTGAGACAAAGTCAGAGGAATGTCCAAAATGAACATCCTCTGATGGAAGGCAGATTTCAGCCACCCCTCCCCCACCAGGTTTGGGAAAAGAAATTTTCCTCAGAGAAGAGTGAAAGGAAAAAACCTATTTATTTAACAGACACAATGCACAATGGGAAAAGAATAATGCTAGAAAATAAAACCTTTCACTGTGGAGAGAACCTGGTAAATTTCCAGAGTCCTTTGTGGGTGTGGATTTCTCCTCTTTGGAGCTGGGTCGGCTCTGGCCCCTCCAGGACGAGATGTAAGGTCTCCCAGTGTGTTCTGCTATTGTTGAACAGTCCAGAAGAGAAGAAGAAGAAACCAAAGCCCCAGGAAAACAAAGAAGTTTAACTCTCCATGTCTCTCTTCCAAAAAAAGGAGCCAAGAGCCAGGAAAAGCAGGAAGGTGCTTGCCTCCGCTCTGCAGCAGCAGCAGCTCTCTCTGTGTCCTTGGAGCACAAACTGCTTTGAAAAGTTCGTCTGGCTTTTTTTTTTTTTTTTTCTCTGACACCCAGTTTTAAAGGCATAGAAAGGCACAGGAGTCATGTCTGGGCATAGAGAGGCGACAGGGGATACACATTTTAAAGTCATCCCAAGACAGACATAGAGATTAGGAAAATGGGTGGTCAGAAGTGGGAATGGCATCCCTGCAAGAAAAGGGATCAGGACTGTGTTAGGAAAGAGGTGAATGAGGTGACAGGCATTGGTGGTGTAGACATGGATGCAGTAGGAACAGGGAATGGTTAGAGGTGGTTATTCAGCACTTTTCAGAGCTGGAGGTTGGAGTGGATGATCTCCAGAGGTTCTTTTCAACCCTGACTGTTCTGTGATTCTGTGTTTCTAGAGGCAGCAGGCAAAGGAAGAGCTGGCATGGCATGTTCATCTCAGGATGTTGTGAAACCAAAAGTCTGATTTGACTTAATAAAGAATTGGATAAAATGATGGAGGACTGAAACTATTAAAATTCTTTGTGTGTCCAAAGCAAAGCTGACTGATGGGAGCTGAGGACACAGGTACAAATTCACCCTCAGCCTCCCATTGCTCAGGTGGGTGTTGTTGGGCAAGAAGTGAGATCTTCCAGACCCTCAGGGTGAGAGGCATCCCCAGCTTGTCAGCGCTACCTGGGCATCTGTTCTTCAGGCCCATGCAAGAATGAGCAGAGAAAGTATTTGTACTTTCCATCTTTCACTGCAGATGAATGAAAGTTCTGAAGAAAAAAAAACAAGTTATACCTTGTGCAAGCTCACCATGTTCCCTATGAAACAATTCTGAAGTGCATATTAAATCCTTTGGGAAAGGTTGAAAAATCCTAGTTTAGGGAAATGTTGTATTCTGTCTGCCTGGAAAGAAATTTTCTGCTGTATATTTTCTGCCTTTCTGCCAGAGAAGCTGTGGCTGCTGCATCTCTGGAAATGTCAGGGCCAGGTGGGATGGGGCTTGGAGCAACCTGGTCCAGTGGAATATGTCCCTGCCCAATGCAGAGGGGTGGAACCAGATGAGCTTTAAGATCCCAAACCATTCTGTGAGTCCATGATTCTATATCTATGCAATGAGTTTCTTGGTGCTTTTTTCCTTGGAAAGCCTGGCTCACATTCCTTGTTTGAGCAGCTGGTACTGGCAGGATCTCAGCACTCCACACAGCAGCAGGACAGAGAAAGAAACATGGAGAAGAAAATTGCAGTCTACAGCTAGACTCCTTATAGAATATTTCTGGTCTTTCCTTGTCTGCCAAAGTTCCTTCCCATGTCTGGCAAAATCTTGGCAAAAGCCAAGCCTCTGGGGACCAGCAGCAATGTAAAGGTGAAATTACACTCCTCAAATCCCTTCTTTTCACATTGACGTTGCATTTTAAGTGCATTTTCACAATGGTGATGTGTGCCCAGTGGTTTGCCACGAAAGCGGAGGCTGCTGGGGAGGGCTGGCTCACCACACCCCATCTCTTTTACTGTGGGACAAGCTGAACCTCCCTGGAGAGGGCAAGAGAGGCCTGAGGACACATAGCAGCCTTGGAGCTTGTAGGAAAAGTGAGGTGTCACTTCAAAAATCACAGAATGGTTTGGGTTGGAAGGGACCTTAAAGGTATTTCATTCCAACCCTACTGCCATGCGCAGGGACACCTTCCACTGTCCCAAGGTGCTCCAAGCCCCATCCAACCTGGCCTGGAATACTTCCAGGGATCCAGGGCCAGCCACAGCTGTTCTGGGCAAGGTGTGCCAGGGCCTCACCACCCTCACAAAGAAGAATTCCTTCCCAATATCCCATCTAGCCCTGCCCTCTGGCAGTGGGAAGCCATTCCCCGTGTCCTGTCCCTCCAGCCCGTGTCCCCAGTCCCTCTCCAGCTCTCCTGGAGCCCCTTTAGGCCCTGGCAGGGGCTCTGAGGTCTCCCTGGAGCGGTCTCTTCTCCAGGCTGGACACCCCCAGCTCTCCAAACCTGGCTCCAGAGCAGAGGGCCTCCAGCCCTTGGAGCATCTTAGTGGCCACCTCTGGACTTGCTTCAACAGCTCCACATCTTTCCTGTGCTCAGGACTCCAGAGCTAGAGGCAGCTCTGTAGGTGGGGTCTCACAAGGGCAGATGGGGACAATCTCTTCCACTCGACAAAAGTCACACTGGTTAAACATTATGAGGGGACATTGTGCAAAAGAGACATTTCTGCATCTTGCTAAGGAGACTCACCATGAGGATGGAATATCCAATGGAATTGCCTTTCCTGTCATGGAAGGGAATGCCGTGCTAGGAGCCCAGCACAGGTGGGTGCTGCTGCCCCTGAGCTGCCTCTCACCCTACCTGGATGCATGGTGGGTGCCCAACCTGGCGGGGGGGCATTAGCAGAGAGTCCCTTTAATCATACATCTCCATGCGTATCTCAAGGCAAGAGTGTTAGCCAAGAAAAAAACCCAAGTATTTTCTAAATGCAACAAAAAATTCCCAAGTTTGACAGCAAAGAACATTTTATTTAGGTTATTGTCTCTTACATGGGGTTTAGTCTCCATTCTGAGCTGACAGATATCTACTCCTCCTGTCACATACCTCATGACTCACTGCAGAGGGGAAGGAGGCAGTAGGAGGCAGGAGAGAAATCCCATGTTTCAAGGCAGACATGCAGTAAAACCATCGTGTATAAAACTTCACACAAGCACAACAAAGTAATAGAAGATTTGTTTTCAATGATTTTTATATTTGCTAGCTCATGCCTCTCTGAGGAAACAGCTCTCATCTCCCTGAGCCAAAGCACTCCAGGACTCACATGCCACTGAAGGCAATTTTAGTACGTAAATACCATGGAGGTTGGAAGCCGGAATGTGTGGCATCTGCTGAAGGGTTCTGCCCTCAAAGACGAGGATGTATCATAGAATCATGAGGGTTGGAAAAGCCCTCTAAGATCATTAAGTCCAACTGTTTTACCAGCACTGACTCTGGGAAGTCATCATGGCTCTGGCTCAGGGAAAAGCTTAGCTGCAGTGGTAGAAACCTTCTAATGCATTAACCTCTTTGAGCACTTCAAAGGTTTGAAATAGACTTTCACAATTCAGACAGTTCTTTGAACACCAATTTATATGACTATTTAACATCTATTAAGCCTTACATGCAGGAGGTTCAGAGTGAGAGGCTGACTGTGTGCTTTAGTATCTTGAGCAAGATCTTCGGCAAAAATTAGGTAGCTTTCCTGAAATTAAGGTTGCAAATTAACTGACAAAGCCACAGAAGTCTACTGGGTTGACCATTTCACATGTTATAAGAATACCACTACGGATCTGGAAACTTCTGAATTTCCAAGAGACTGTTTCTATTATTAATGTAATTTAAATTATCTGACTCTGAACTAGAGGACACAGGCACAGCTGAGAAGTAGGGAAAATCTACAGGAGGAACAAAAACTGGAAAACACCGTCTAACCTGGACTTGGACACTTCCGGGGTGGGGCAGTCACAGCTTCTCTAGGCAACCTGTGCCAGGTCCTCATCACCCTCATTGTCTGACACTTCTTTCCCATGTCCAACCTGTCCCCACCCTCATTCAGTGGCCATCATGTATGGAGGAGCACATGAAGTTCTGCTGAGGCGCTGGGCTGGCTGCTCCCCAGGCTGATTGCCAACCTGCAACCACTCTGCCCTCATTCTCTTCACCCCTCCCTGTTCCCTGGGGGATGTGGGTGCTCACTTCTGTGGCTCTGTGCCTGCCGAGGGTCAGCTGCCTGGTTCTGTTGGATGATCTCTCCAGCTTTATCTGCATCAGGAAAACAAGGAATGAGAAGAGCAGCCCTGTGCCACAGCACAAAGCTAAGTTCAGCCCCCATGGGCTATTATTTCCAGCACTGAGTTTTTTGTAGAGCATTTCAGTGATGCCACTTGGCTCATTTTTCTTCCTGTGTGGTTGGAAAATCTTTAAAGGGACCAGAGACTAGGAATGGGAATCCTGCAGCCATTAAGCAGCTGCCTATTTGCTCCTTTCAGCAAGGAGCAGACAGCATACCCAAGTAGAACCATGGAATCATGAATGGTTTAGGTTGGAAGGAACCTTTAAAAAACCACCTAGCCCAATCCCCCTGCTATAAGCAGGGACATCTTCCACTAGAACAAGTTGCTCAGGGTAGTAGTGATGACAAGGATGTACAGAGAGAGGAAGGATCAGGAGGATAATAGACCATGGGTGCTCTCAGACCAAGATCAGACTGCTGAGAGCTGTTGCTGTTGAGCCTGCTTTCCAGTGATGAAGGACTCATACGTTCATTCAATCCATAAAGAGCTCCAGAAACCTTCGGAGTGTGAATGAGCTCACAGCTATGAGAGAAGGATTCTCTGCTTAAGAGAAATCCCAGCACCCATCTCAGTAAGAATGTTTCCCTGAGAGCCTCTGAAATTGTGACCTTCATCAGTGGTTTGATGGGGTTTTGGGACCGTTTAGCCATGTGCAAGCTTCAGAAAGCATTTTAGTCACTTATACAAAGTCTCTCTGAAGTTTCAGGCCTCTGAATGGACTATACAAATATATGAAGGAAGAGAATATATAAAGGGAGATAAACAGTCTGACTAGAAAAAGCTGCCACATACAATCTTGTCAATAACAAAGAAGGTTGAATTACCAAATGTGGTGATGTTCAGTTAAGATATTAAATTAGAGGAAGATTTGATCAGGATCCTTTTGTTTCCACAGGATTATCTTCCACATCTCCCTTTCTGTGCAGAGGAGAGTGCTCCTGATGTTTGGATGAACAAAGTTTAGGGATGTAAGACAGAAAAGACATACCAGGAAGAGGTCCAGCGGAATGGATGCTAATGATTTCATCTAAATTTGCTTTCAATCTTTCCAGGTTTTCAATGTGTAGAGCAAGAAGCGGGGATAGCAGGGCCAGCTGAAGAACAGAGGAATGTAGGGATGAGCAGCTGGAGAAAGAAGATACACAGTGAATCTGGGAATGTGAATCCTCCGGAGGAGAATTGATGTGTTGGGTTGTGGGCATTGCTGGTACATAAAGATACTCAGGAGGTACTAGAAGAGGGATAAACAAAGCACAGGGACCTAAGACCTTGGAAAGAAAGGCAGGGATGCCCGGCTGCAAACAGAATTCACCCCATCCCATCCCATCCCATCCCATCCCATTCCATCCCATCCCATCCCATCCCATCCCATCCTATCCCATCCCATCCCACACTCACCCACGCTGTCTCTGTTGGGATCCTGTGGAGTGGGGGAGCTGAGTAGGTCTGGTCTGGTGGCAGCATGGCCAACCCTGATGTTATATAGGGTTCATTGGTGAGGTAAAGCAGCTGATCAAATAGCAGTACTCATCCATTCCTGGAAATTTACAGTCTGTTTGTCCTTCGCAGGTACCTCTCATGCACCATCTGTTGTGTTTCTGTGGTAAGGGTTCCCAGCAAATAGCTGTTGGGGTTCACTCAGGATTCCATGAAACCAAGAAAAGCTCCTGATAACAGTCCTACCAGGACCATGGGAGAGGCCCCTGGAGTCAGCCAGCAGGTCAGGTTGGAGGACCTGCTGGTGCCGCTGAAGCACTGGATGAAAATGGGGACTGAAAACAGAGGGGAAGAAAGAAGAGACTCCAGCCTGGTGCTGAGGATTTACCAAAACACCCTGCACAGATGTGATCCAAGAGCTGCAGCTGCTGCCTGGTGCACTGGCCTTTTCTCTCTCAGAAAGCACCTGGGCTAGGGTGATGCCCACACAAACACCATGGGGGAGAGTAGGTGAGCAGGTAAGCAGAGTCCTCCTGAGCTTGTTTCTCCCCCTCAGGACATATGGGATAAGGGCAGGGAGTGTAGGGGAAGGAACACTACATGACCACCAGGTTTTTGCTCAGAGCTGCCACAAAGCATCCGGGGGTCAGGAATGATCCCTGGGAAAGGTTGTTGACCTCAGCCCAAGCCTTTGCTGATGGAGGGCACAAGGTATCTGTGTCTGCAGCCCAGCTCTGTTTGTCAGTGAGGTGAGGTAGTCAATCCAAGTCAATCCAAGCAGAACTCGCCCGTTCCTGAAAATTCATGGTTTGTTTGCCTCCTTCCACAGACACCTTTTCTCACGTGCCAGCTGTTGTGCTTCCGTGATAAGAGTTCTCAGCTGTGGGTGTTCACAAAGAATTCCATGAAACTGATAAAAACTATTGATAAGGGTTTTTCTTGAGGTTGTTAATACTTACAGGGTTTGAAGCCAAGCCATGTAGGGACATTCTGTCACCTGGCCAGGCCAGAAATCTCTGTTAGACACCCTCCAGATCTGTCCATTTCACCTGGTGCATCACTCGAGGGGAAACTGTGCTCTGACATTTCACATGGGATTCCACATACACTCAGCAGCAAAAGGGCCTTGTCCCCAGCCCTGACCCCTGCTTCCAGCACCATATATAACCTGGGACTGTGGCATTTGTCTTAGATGCATTTCTGGCAACCCAATTTCAAAACAGGTGAGAAGGGTCTCCCCAGCCCTTCCAGCAGCCCCCGCCCCATGCCACACAGGAGCAAGGCTGGCTCTCTGCACCCACCTGGGCACCAAGTGCAACCTCAAAGCCAAGGTGCCAAGCTGTGCCTGACACCCCAACCCATGGGCACTGGGGTGGCCCTGGCTGCTGTTACCCCTCATCCTACAGCTATAAGGGAAGTCCCTGCAGCCGGGACCCTA
>VXAC01005216.1:87829-102125 GCA_013399225.1 Rhipidura dahli | reverse complement strand
CCCATCCTCCCCTGCACTGCTGGCCCTTGAAGAAGCAGTGACAGGGCATGGATGGTCTTGGAAGTGTGAGCCCAGCCAGAGTATCTGGAGGTTGTAAGGGGAGCTGAATTGTGGAAGGAGGGAGAAGGGACTGAGCGTCTCCCAGATGGGGACCTGCAATTCCCCCCTCCTCCCTGCTCCTCCACCCTCCTCCCTGCCTTCACTGTGGGACCTGCTGCCCAGGGAACCATCATCTCCCAGCACAGAGTGTACTGGAGCCAGATGGACACCCAGTGGTGGTGGCACACAGGGGTACAAACTGTTCCACCAGGACCACAGCGGGAGCTGGAGGTCAGATGGCAGGTCAGGGGGGAAGAGATGCTGGTGCCACCCAAGCACTGGATGAAAACGGGGACTGAAAGCAGAAGGAAAGAAGGAAGAGACACTAGCCCGGTGCTGAGGGTTTACCAAAACATCTTGCACGGATGTGACCCAATAGCTGCTGCCCGATGCACTGGGCACAAGAGAATGGAGATGTTTTCTTAGACAGCACCTGGGCTGGGGTGATGCCCACCCACACACAATGGGGGAGAGCAGGTCGGCAGAGGCCTCCTAAGACAGTTTTTCCCCCTCAGGACATATGGGCTAAGGGGGGAGTGTAGTGGAAAGGGTACTGTATAACACATTCTGGTAGAGAGCTCAGAGCTGCCACAAAGCATCTAGGGATCAGGGATGACCCCTGGGAAAGGTTGTTGACCTCAGCCCCAGCCTTTGCTGATGGAGAGCACAAGGCATCTGTGTCTGCAGCCCAGCTCTTCGTTCCATTTCATGCTCCGGCCCATCTGTTTGCCTTTTCCCCCTCCTTCAGCTATTTTATTGACCTGCAGCAGTTGGTACATCTCCAGGAGGATTTTAACTCCTGGGCAGGTCAAATGAATTGCAGGTGATAAACGCCCCACGGCTGGGAGATTTTTGGATTACTTTATTTTTCCCCAAGATAAAATCTTGAGGCCTCTTAGTGTAATCTTGAGCGAAGTTAAGCCACCAGATGTGCACACAGTGATTAATGCTGTGAGATAATGTGCTCACACAGAGGAGGTGTGTGTAGGGACAGACTTGGGAGTGAAGGGACAGGGTCCAGCATGGACATGGGAGCAGCAGGACTGGCCAGCAGCACGGCAGTGATGGATGAGTCCTCCTTTCCTGCAGGACTTAGAGCTCCAGGGCATACAAGCAGAAATCCAAGCTGAGGAACAGCAGTGGCGACCAAGGGAGTGGGAATGGATGAGTGTGTCCAGCATCCATCCCACTCCTTTCCATCCTGCCATTTCTTTTTGGTTTGCTGCTGTTGCTGGGCTGCTTCCTGCATCCCTGTGAGCTGCACCTTCTGCACCTGGAGCACCAGGTCTTACACAACAAGCTCAAGTGCAGGGCTTTGAACTATTTGCTCTGGATGTCCTTATACAGATTTACTTCTTTCCCATAAAAACATCCTTTTGCCTCTAGACCTATAGAAAAAAAATCCCCAATCCACTTTTAGGAGGAACATGAGAAAACTGCTGCTGCATGGTGCAGGGAAAGGGCTGACCAGGAGATGACAGATTTCTCACCCTGCTTCAGCCCTGCACAGGCTGTCCCAAAGCTGCAGCTCCCACTACCCTGGGAGCCCCCTGCTCCTGACTGTGCCCTGGCTCTGCCTTTCCTGCTCAAGAATCCTGAGGGCTCCCCAGGGATCTTAATGGTGATGGTGTCATGAACATTTTCCTCCAAAGTGATTTTTGCGCTTCAAGAGACTATGGGGGACTTTAATTAACATCATCTTTATTAATTAAGCAAGTTCCTTAGAAGTTAAAAGTTAATCAACTTGCACCAGTTAATTAATTAAAAGTAAAAGGTTTACACAATTTAAAGGTTCAATCAAATCTGACTTGTTCTTTCATAAAAGTAGTTAAAACATGTTTTGACAATCTGTGCACTACAAAAGTCACTTTTCCCAAGTTTTCCCAAACTGTTATCTATCTAAAAGAATTTCTATGTTTTTAAGTTATCCTTGCTAATGCCCCCAAAGTTATCAACAGTTTTCTGTACAATTTGAGTTTTTTTAAGTGATGTCTTCATATTTCATATGTAAATTTTCCCATTTGTGTTCAAATCCAGGCTGAGCCTAAAGCTAGAATATTAAGAAGCAGTTTCCAAAAATAGAAGCTGCACTATCCTCCTGTAGGTTGCCTTCATGGCAACCCAGAATATTAATGAGGCTCCTTCCCGCCAAAAATAACAGCCTAGACAACAAGTGAGCCATTGGTGGGAAGGAGTGACCTCACCATTTGAACCATGGTCCAGGACCATGGAGGCAGGACAGAAGGTGGATCTGGGCGTTCCTGGGCGGAGACAACAACAGATTAAAACGGCTCGCCCCCAGGATCGCAGGTGCCACTTGCTGTGGAATAGCTCAGTGAGTACTCAACCTTAAAGAGATGGCCTCTGCCTCTTTGGCTTCTTATAGCATTGGTTCTCCAGCTTAACTGGAAACCTTTTCTAAGGTTGCAGCCCTCTGCTTCAGAGTGCTAAGCCTATTCCTCTTTAGGCTCCAGCCTGATTTTCAATCCCAACACTCGGGTTGTCATTTATTTTGCTTTCCAAATTTTTGCTCATTTCTTGGGAAAAACTCCCAAGCTTTTACTTTTCAATAAAATTTTGTTTTGTGGTCCCGGACCTGAGATTGTCTTCTTTTCTGACAGATGGGCACTTTGCTCCCCAGGGGTCCAGGCTGGGGCACCCTGGCTCCACTGGGACCTTGTCCTCTTGCCCACCATGGTGGGTGCATGGGCCCAGTATGTGCGACCAGTTCTTAGGGCAGTGAGTGTGGGCACTGGGGAACAGCCAGCTTGGGGTGCAGCTACAGGGAGTGGTGGTACAACAGGTGTAAAAACGTCCTGCTCAATGCTGTACGGAAAATCACACTATGTAAAGCCAATGTCCATAAAGGAGACAGAGGAATCCTGCAACTTTATTCAACTGAAGGGAGAGAGTCCACTGGGGCACATGCCCACAGGGCTTTCTCTCTCAAGGTTATAGAGGATGTAGCCTCCTTTGACCCTAAACTCCCAGCCACATGTTGCTGTTGCCAGAATGATTTTTGCTTTTATATATTCTCTATATTCTTTACACGTATATTCTAGTTCTACTGTTGTATAGTTATACAGTTCCTATCTAGCCCCAGTACCTTTCCCCACCCTGATAGGCAGAAAGACAAAACATATTCCAAGGCCCCTATCCTATCTTGGTTCTTCCTGGGAACGAAGGTTGAGACCAGCTCTTTGAGACACATTTTTGTAAACAAAGTTTAGTTCCCATCCATGGGAAAATTAGAAAGGGTTTGAACTGGCAAGGAATTGCCTCACCACTTGTGCTCCTAGATGGTGATTTTTGTCAGTTATGCTAATTTGCTAAACTTATAAAACTGTATTCACCCCGTGGCAGGGGGGCAGGCATTTGGGCAGTCAGGCATTTTCCGTATCTGCCCCTTGGAGGCCTCCAATAAAGACCAGCCTATTACCTCCTATACTAATACTATCTTGAAAGTGTGTTGTTTCATTTCTAGGTTCTTTAAGGCATCATTGCCTCCTTCTTTCCCCACTGGCTGAGGTACTAGGAAGATACAGCCTTCCAGAGCGGCCTATCACATATTCCCCCCCCTTGAACCTGTCATTTTCCCGCAAAATTTAGAAACTCAGGCTTGTGCCGACCCATTTGTCTGTTTCAGGAATCAAACTGTCTGGGTTCTCTAAAAAACCTGTGTCTTGAAGTTGGTAAAGACATTAAGACCCATTTCAAAGACATTTCCCTCACCCATGGAATTGTTTGTAAAGATATTAGCACACATCTTTCCTATCAAAGCCAAAACCTACATTGGTTGGCTGGGATTCTGCGATAACGGTGACTGCGCATCCTCCTCTGTCCTGGTCAAACCCACAGACGTGCGCTCACCGAGCCCATCCTCCCAGGAGTGGGAAGAAGGGGGTGGGGGGCTGTGCACCACTGTCCCCAGTGTCAAGGAAACTTCCCACTCCGACCATTCACGGCACTCTCTGTGCAGTCAACTCCCAAGGCCAGAGACTTTCATTGCTGGGACAAAAGCCGCTCCACAGTGGGCAGCTTCATACCCCACCTCACAGTCAGACCAGGTTTCCTTACCGGTTCAACTCCAGGTTTCCCTTAGCAGAGCCTCAGCTGTCTCAGTTCCATAAAGCCATCTACTCACAGTGCAGTAACACAGAAACAGCTCAAGCCGGTGCCTCCAAGGAGGACCCCTAACAAAGGAACGCCCGGGTTTTTCTACCCTCACAGTCTACTCACGCACAAGTTTCGCTCTTCCTCCCGAGGCTTCCGCTCCTGGTCTGTCTCCCAGTGTCCATACAACGCACCGACGACACCAGTGTTAGTCCCTTTTGTTATCCAAAAGGTCAGCAGTTCCCGGCTCCTGCGGTGTCTCTCAGTGTCCTCAAAGCTTCCCGTCTTCGTGCCCCTTGTTAACCAAAAGGTTGGCAGTTCACAGCATCTTGTCTCCGACTCCCACTCACAGCTCAATCTGCATCTCAATCTACAGATTGAAAACCGAACCACCTGCACCAGATGTGTTCCTTAACACCCAGCTCGGTGCCCCATTCCCTTGCCAGTCCCGGTGCACTTTCTGCTCTGCCCACAGCTCCTGCTCCATCCCGAGCCGAAACACAATGTCGCTAAGGCTCAGGACCTATCACCCGAAGCACCGGGCATATGGGCAGCTTCACTCACTGCCACGGTGTTGGCCAGCACTGGGGCACAGGTAGCAGTTTGGGGTGGGTGCACCTGCTCCTGTCCTAGGGAAGGGGACTGGTTCCCATCCCCCGCAGTCAGTGAACCGCTCCCTTCCCAGGCCCTGCACACCCCACAGCTCTGCTACCCATAGGGGGAGGAATCAGCTCCAATAAACCCCGGAGCCAGGCTGTGCTACCTGTGCAGCAACACTGCAAACACACACAGAAGCAGTCGGGGTTCCCAGCGGGGAACAGTGGAAGATGCTCGGGGGCACCATGTTCAGGCAGGGTCCCATTTGCTGCATCCCTGTCTGAGTCTGTCTTTGCTCTGCTCCATGCCATGGCTGAAGAAGCTGGAATTCCAGCCCCATCCTGCTGCCAGGGCTGGGGGAAAAGAAGGGTGCCTCTGAGGGGCGTCAGCTCACCAGGAGGAGGGTCCATGTCGTGGGGATCCATCCCTAGGGTGGTGCCTGGCGTCTGTCAGCAGCCCAGGACTGGAGGAGGAGACCCAGGGTAAGTGCAGGTCTTGGGTCAGCCCCGTGCTTTTCAGCCTGGGCTTACTGCAGGGGGTAACAGGGACCATGGGGCTTCTCGCGATGAGAGGGCATAGCATCATGGCCAGGGCTGTCCAGCCACAGTGTGGGTGGCATTTGGTGGCCAGGATGCACCAGGACCTGGCTGGCCACGGTGACCCACACCTGGATTTTGGCCAGTGACCAGAGAGCCCAAGGGGCTTGGGGACAGCACCTCCTCCTCAGTGAGCCCGACTCACATTTGCCCAACCTGCCTGGTGGCAATGAGACTGTGTCCTGTGCCAGGATGGGCACATGGGAGTGGGCACAGGAGCACTGGGTGATACCACTGTGGGTAACACACACCAACCTGCCTAGCTTGGGGCTGGGGTGTGCTCCCTAGGAGGGACCAGACAGACCCTCATCCCTGGGGTTTGTCAGTGCTGGGCAAAACCCTCAGAGCTGCTCATCTTTCCCTGAAGCACATCCAGCATCAAAAACCTGCAGTTCCTTCATTTAAATGTCACCACATCTTATTAAACTTAATCCCGTTTGGTATTTTCCTTGCAATCCCACAAATCTTTTCAGAAGAAACCAGCCCTGCCCTAGCCTCATGCTCCCTCCATATTGGTCTCTACAGCCTGTCAAGACACATGGAGCTGGATTTGCAGGTGGTTGTTGTTGTTTAGACATAGGATTTTACTGCAAGGTTTAACAGTACTGCACTGAAAGTTCATGTGGGTGGAAATACCTCTCCAGGAGTAGGTGTCACGGCCACATCTTCAGAAATGGGGCTAATTCAGATTTACTACAAAACAAGGAATCTTTATGCTTCTCCCAGCCCCAAGCTGATGGGGGGGTGATGGAAACCCTGAAGATCACCAGCCCTGGAAGTGTTCAAAAAACAGGCAGATGTGGCCCCAAGGGATGTGAGCTAATGGTGGACTTGGCACTGCTGGGGGAATGGTTGGACTCAAACATCTTAGAGGGCTTTTCCAACCTTAATTATTCTGTGATTCTAAGAGAAAGGGATTATTTATACAGTTCAGAATAAGGACATTTTCCTGTGATGCACATCAAGGCATTGGGTTTCTACACCATGTTTTATTCACTGGAGCAGAAGTACAGGGTTTGCAAGGTGTCAGCCTTGTTATAATGCAAGGAAACCAAAAATAGCTCAAAGGGAAGAACCCTGCAAGGGAAACAGAGGAGCTCTGCAAGAGAGACAAAAGACAAACCCCTTGGTTGTTCCCCACTGCCCCCTGCTCCTCTCTCCCAGCAGAGTGGCCCAGCAGGACTCTGCTCTGACCCCATACCTGGCACAAGCGGGTGGTGAGGTAGCCCTAGCAGTAGATGATGGGTTTGATGAGGATGGCCAAGGCCCTGCAGTTCCCCTGGCACAGGTTGCCCCATGTCATGCCCTCTTTGAAGTTCAGATGCACAGAGTAACATGCTGAGTACCATCACCCTCCCCCAGAGCTGGTGGCACAGTTCCCGCTAGAAGTGTCCTGATCCCGATCTTTAGCAGAGAACTTCATGTTGTCGTGCATGGTCGTGGTGCCCTAGGAGGCCATAGCATCCTCCGCTGTCCCCGAGTGTGCTCCCAGCCTCAGCTGGTAGCCCTGAGACTCATCAGCCAGGCTGAACAGGTTGTAGTCTGCAAACTTCATGTTATTTGAAGCATCCCAGATGGCAAACCTGACCTCGAATACCTTCTGCCTGGTGATCTGGTGGACGTACTCAGTCCTCAGCCAGGTCTCAGTGTGCACATTCCCACAGCTGTACTTGTAGGTGCTCTAAGACTCGTCCCAGGGGATCACTGAGCTTTGATGGTTCCTCTGGATGATGGTCCAGCCCCTGTCTGCCCCATTCATCTCAGAATACACCATGATGGGGTGCAGTCCTGTGGGCTGGATGATGTAGATGCCACTGGGGCTGCTGGCAGGGAGCTCACTGCAGTCCCTGGGCCAGCTTGGGGCAGGACAGAGGATTAAACAAGCCCAAGGCACAGACCTGTGGCTGGCTCTGCAAAACCAAGACATTACCAAGCCCTGCCTGCCCAAGGAGCACAGATCAGGCAAATCCCATCCTCACCTGAGCACACAATGCCTGCATTCTCGTCATGACTACAGTTGAGCTCTTCCCATGCCTGTGATGAGCACTCACTGAGGAGCCTCTCCATCCCATTGCAGTTAATGTCGTCCAGCCAGATAGTCACAGATCCTCTCCCAAACTAAACACTGCCCAGGGCTGATACTGCATTCCCCCAGCCAAGCTGCCTACACACCACATCTGTTATGTCCCAGGAGTCATCACACACAGTCCCCCACATGTTGCTGTACCAAACCTCTATCCGTCCCAAGCACTGGTTGGAGCCATTCACCAATCCTGCAAGTCCTCGGAGAAAAAGGCCTCAAGGAGCTGTCAGTGTGCGGACACAGACATCATGAACAGGCTTGAGCAGAGGCAGGTCTGAACACCTTTAGAACAAGCTTTAGAAAGCTGAAACAAGCTTTAGAAAGGTAGATTCAGCATCAGATTGAGTGTGACAAGAGCAGTTCAAGGCAGGATTTAACAAGAGTTAAATTAAAAATGTTAGCCAAGTTCTCTATCCTTTTTTTTCTCCATTATATCCATGTAAGTGTTGTGATGAGCTTTGGTGCTTACTTTCCTGGTGTCGTCAACATCTGCACATCATTGTTCTCTACCTGCATCTGGCCAGGTTCGTGATGTCACCCCTTGGCACAGAAAGCACAAGGTCACTGCAGGGACACAAAGACATTTGACTTTGCCAGTATTAATGGTAAAATCCAGTTCTCCAGAAGAATCCTTGTTATTCCAAACCCAAGGATGGAAAAAAATTATACAGATGTCCTCCCATCATCCCGGACACATCTTCCAAATAGGCACTTTTAACACCCTTTTTCTTTCAAGGCAGTGAGTTTTTCATATTCACTCATGGCGAGTGAAGCCCCACAGCAACGCCGGATACCAGGACTCATCAGTTCAGCAGAACAGCATTTGCTTTGCAGTGCTGCAACACTCTACAACAGTATCCTCTTCCCTTTGCACATAGCTTGGAAATATTTTGAGGTCAAGGCTACATGTCTCACCAAATACCTTTCCAGGTGTTAGGCAGCAAAGTGACTTTTCCTACTCTGTTCTAATAATTTGTCTGTGGCTACAGGTTTGTCAAGTCTCAGATAGCCCCAATGACAGCAATTACTGCCCTTTCCAGTTTCCCACACCACAGGGAAGAGCCTGCACATCCTCTCTAAACTTTCCTCAGGAGGAATTCAGCCGTGTCCAGGTCCAGCCCCATGGCCCTGCAGTGGCAAAAAGTGACGGGTGGCCTAGGAGAGGCTTCGGTTCCTAGGGAATCTGAAGCAATTCTTCAGTAGCAACCCAGACCCCATGCCAGGAGAAGGCACCATGTCCCTCAGGTGGGAAAACTGATGGAATAGCAGCTTGACACTGTCTCCCCTTGGCCAGCACTGAGTGCTGCAGGGAGAGCTGTGGGACTGGGCCCTTGGATGGGCATCTCCAGCTTCTCCTAGTTCCCCAGTCACAGAAACACAGTGCATGTGAAGGAATTTCCCTGCCCATTCCCCAGCCTAAAAAAAACCAAACTGGTTTTAGGCCAGAGAAATTTCTTATCATGTAGGGAACAGCAAAGAGAGGAGAGAGGACCCTTTCCCAAAGGGATCCTTGGGTACCAAAGGAAAGGTGGAGGGGAGAGGCATGTTATGACCCACATGGCCAAAGTCACATTTATGATCAAACTAACCTTGGAGCATGTGGGACAGAGTTGGCTTCTGCTGGTTTGCTAGCCCAGAGGAGCAGTATGGAGTAACTGGGAAGTCTGGATTGCCATGGGAAGGATGCGGAAACTGAAAAATTGCTTTAAGGTGTATGAACGCATGAGGAAAGAGTTTACAAGCAGAGATCCCAAGAACAGCTGACGGATAGCAGGACACCGTGCCCAGAGATTGGGCACACTGATTCCTTCCTGTCTAAGTGCAGAGAGAGTCAATGACCCTGAGAAGGGCTTTGCAAACCACCAGGTCAAACACCTCCAAGTGTGTTCAGAAACTGCTGGGAACACCACCAATGCAGCACTCCCTCAGGTGCCCTCAGGCCAGGCAAGCTAGTGCAGGAGCCAGACCAGCAGCATGGCCAGCCTGGACAGACCCATGTGTCACCTCTCCCACCACTCACAAGCTCCTCACTCCTCTGGGTCACCAACTCCTCAGTCTTGCTCTCTAAACACACATGTACCAGACTTGCAAATCTGCTTTTGTCTCTGAAGAGGGAAAATCTGAGAACATCCCCAGGGATGCAGCTTCATCTCCTACCTGTATTCACTTCATTTGCTCAGATAAATCCCCTTAGTTCCACCCGGGTTTAACAGAAGTGGAAGGTTATTTCTAGTGAGTCCAAATGCTTGTATTTCCTCTATGTACACCTTTCAACTTTAAAACAGCTCTTTTAAGTACCAGTTCTTAACCAGCCTTCAGCCAGAGCCAGGCATCAAAGGAAGGACTGTCCCGCCAGGAGAGCAGGCCACCTTTTTGTCCATAAGTTTGCAAAAGCATCACGAGACAACAAATTAAATCTCCAACTAATGCAAATATTTCATGCTGAAAGGGTTTTTCTGCAGTATCCAGTCTGAGGAAGGTCTCAGGTGTGTGCCTGTACATGGGTTTATCTCTCTGCTCATACTCAGATGGTATTTGGCAGCTGTGATGTAAAAGCACAGATCTTCTTTATTCACAGAGTACTTGGAAAGAAGTTCTTAAGGTTGCAAACATTTGAAGAACAACAGTTTTCCATCCTTAAGTAGAAGTGTCCAAGAAATAACTGACAACTCCAGTTCAGCCTTATACAACCATAAATATTTGCAAAGTTAAAGGCCACAACACATATACTAAGGAACAGAATTTAAAGAGGGGAATTTTTAGAATTGCTTATGTGATTTTAAAGAGAAAATAGCTGAAGCAGCTTCATTCCCCAAAGGAGTTTAAGGCTCTACAGCATGACCACAACCATGAGTTCCTGGAGTGCTGAACAGAACATTGTGACAGCACTTTTCACTGTGGACCCCAGTTTCTACACTAAAAATAATCCTGAGAAGTTTGCTTTCCTGCTTTAAAGGTCAGACCTTTCCCTAGAAGATCCCTCACCCCAGGGACCTTCTTGTTTAAGACGGTCTTTCTGGTTGGCTCTCTTTTGGCCCATGCTGATTATCTCCAGTGACCTCTGTGAAGGGCTGAGTATTGCAGATGGCTCCAAGAATCCTTCCAGGAGCTGTGCCCCTTCCTCAGCTCCACTGTTCCTTCTTCAAGCAGAAAAATGCCCCACTGAGAACATTATCTCTAAAAGACCAAAGGCAAATGAGTGTGGGATGGGAGATGGAGAGAGGGCACAGCCCCTGAGCTGGGCTGGGAAGAGGCCAGAAAGCCCCAGGCACAACAATGATGACTTGGGGAGGCTGGTGAAGGCAAGGGAGAATGGGAGGGGAAGGAAAAGAGCAGTTGAGGGCTGTAAATGAAGAGTAGGCGGTCCAACGGTGATTTCCATCATGCATTCCCTGCTGGAATACTAAAGGCACCAGCCATGGCTGGGAAGAGGCAGCCAGTGGTAAGGCTTCATGACAGTGGGCTCCATCCTCACTGTAGCAGTGAGACCATCCGGGGTTTTTCCCGGGCTAGCTGATACCTATGCATAAGGCCACATGAATATGCATCAGACTGGAGGTCTCCGGGGTTCGCGGTTGGCGCGTTGCCTGGGTCCCTCCCCTGTTAGCTCTGTATTGGCCAGGTGACTATTCCCTCATCAGCCCATTGGCTCGTCTCCCACCCCGCCCTCCCCTAACCGAGGGCATAAGAAATCTGGACAGGACACGAGTGGGATCATTTGCCATTTTCCCTTCTTGTTTGCACTTTGTTGTTCCTCTGTAAGGAATAAAGTAATTTATATCAACTGGCAGTGGCCCGCCCATCTGTTAATCTCATAACAGCAGCCACCACCTGTCCAGGAACAGAGCTCCCAAAGCTCAGGGGTCCGATCCAGCCTATCGCCAAACTAGGCTGGCCAGGACTTCTACAGGAGCTACTGAGGACCGGAGAAAGGTGTCCTCCAGCGAGCCGAGAACCAACACCTCACAAGGACGCTTTCATCTGGCAGTGATTAAAGCCTTCACACCTAAGGAACTGAAGCTGCATGGACCTCGCATCTCCAGGTCCTCTGTGATAACTCCCTGACAACAGTGACCAACCCATTGCTGGAGTTTGTGCCATCAATACACACCCAGGAACACCTGCCTGCTGAGCAGAGACTCTTTTCACAGCTCACCACTCCAGCTTTAGTATCTCCCAGAACGGGACAGATCACCAGATCCTGCAAACGTGGCCATTTCCCTTCCCAGCAGGGCCAAAAAGGCAGCCCATGATGGGATCTTCCTCTTCAGCCAATCTCTGATGCATCTGGAGAACAGCTGCACACACTGTCCAAATGCAGGACTGCCATCTCCTGGGCACTGGGAGACAGTATGCAACAGCCTTGGAAAATCATCCTGGAGGAACTCAGAGGTCTTGAGGCTGAGAAGCTGCTGTGATGGGCAGGTACCGCCCAAGAAGAGAAACCCAACCTTTGGGTGCCTCAGCAGCTGCAAGGTCAATGAAAAGCTCTCTGGTCAGTGCGTGTTTAACCTGTGCCAGGAACTACACACAATTTCCCAGGCTAAAAAATGACTGGGGGACACCAGACCTTCACCAGTCCTGCACCAACACCCGAGGGTTGCCATGCCTCAGATCTAATGGTTTGCCATGGAGGAACAGGCACATGGCTCCACAGTGGATGTGCAGGGACAGGCAGCTCACCCTCCCATCCCTCCCCGTGGTCCTGCCTCCCTCAACTCTCTGCCCTGCCTCCGGCTCCCCCAAGGCTGGCTCCTGCCCAAGGACTACCCTCTGTGCCTGCTGCCCACTTCCTGCATGCTGCCACTCCCCAGGGTCAGACCCTGATGTATCCTCACAGCGTCAGAGCTGCAGAAGGGCCATATTCACTCAACACTGCCTTTCAGCTAAGCATGTTCTCCCCAAATTATACTGCTCCCCAAATTCTCCCTCGGTTCATTACACTCCAGTTTTCCTTCTCCTCCCCACTTTGCCCTGCAGCCCAGAGAGGCAGACGTACACCACACAGAATTTCAGTTCAGGTACTCTCATTTCTGACAAAATAACATGGAAAGAAGCCAAGCTCTATGAGAAGTACCACAAGAACCCATTTCACTGGCTGTGAGCTAACTGTGCTTTCAAGCAACTCCTACAGCACCTTACAGGGGTAATGGGAATCCTCAACAACCATTCGTACACTCACTGATGGATTTATGGCATTAAATATCTGTTCTGGTACTAAACAGAATCCCAGAATCATGGAATGAGATGAGTTGGAAGGGACCTTAAAGATCATCTTGTTCCATCCCAATCATCACCAGTGACACCTTTCACTAGACCAGGCTGCTCCAAGCCCTGTCCAGCCTAGCCTTGGACACTTCAAGGGATGAGGCATAACTTCACCGGGAACATGTTCCATTGCAGCAAAATACTACTACTACTACTACTACCAGCACCAACAATAATAAAGGAGTGAACACTTATGTTACAGCATTGCCATTACCATTACCATCTTTCCTGCCTGTTTACAATACTGTGGAAAATACAGTGGATTTTTGATTCCAGCAGACACTGTGCTCCATTATGCAACCAGTGTGCTCCAGGGATACAGCACAAACTTCTTCCCAAGATTACACAGGATGCACCTCAAATGAGTGTGCACCCAGGGAAGCTAAATGCTTTTAATACTTCACCAGCAGAAATGATGGGATCCTCATTCCCATAAAGCAACCTGGTAAACACACGACAATAATCTGATGATTACACCTACAATCTGGAGAATATTGTGTGAGATTCAGTTACTCTCCTGTCTGCTAGGGAAATGGATGACACCATTAATTCTGTTGCTCCAAGACATAACTGGTCCCAATTCATATATCCCCTTGGGTCAAATCACCCAGCATAAACAGCCCTCCCCATGCAGGGGGTAATCTGAGCGTCCATCTGCCTGACACAGGGCATGGTTAGACTGGGTATTGGGAAAAAATTCTTCCTTGTGAGAATGGTTAGGCCTTGGCACAGGTTGACCAGAAAAGCTGTGGCTGCCCCATCCCTGGAAGTATCCAAGGAAAAGCTGAATGGGACTTAGAGCAACTTAGTCTAGTGGATGGCATCGCTGCCCATGGCAGGAGTTGGAACAAGATGATCTTTAACCTCCCTTCCAACCCAAACCTTTCTGGCATTCTATGTTTCTAAGCAGTTTGTCAGGGCTGCTGATTCTCATTCCGAAGCAGCCACAACAGGGCTGTAGAAAGTAGACCTAGTCCTCAGTGCCACGAACAGCAGAAACCCAGGGTCCCTGGAATACATTTGCACATTAAACACATACCTGCTTTCCCAATCCCTGGGAAAGAGGTATGAGGTCACAGCTTCTGTTCTGACTGCTTTAGGCAGGCAGTGCTCGAGCTGCTGCCCCTCCAATCCCTGGTAAACGTTCGTGCCACAAAAACTCCCCACACGACATTTTCTATAAAGAAATAATAAAACCATAAACCCACAAAACCCAATCCACAACTCTTCAATTTTTGTCTTCCCTCCAATCCCTGAAGCAGCACCCACGGGGTGGCTGGGCCTCCCTCCCCACTGCCCCTACAGCCCCCAGGCCGCGGTTCCCGCCTCCTCCTCACTCGCCCCGGAGGTCGGCCCGCCAGAGCCGCCGCTCTACTTCCCCGCACAGCGGAGACACCCGACGCCAAGGAGGCGCCGAGGAAACGCTGAAAGGCCGCGCCAGCGGACCCGGCCCGGGGCTTCCGGAGAGGACAGCGGCAGCCGCGACACAAACCCCCGCAATCCCACACTGCTCCGCGCCAGACGCGGAGGACAAAGCCCA
>VXAC01005216.1:42697-87377 GCA_013399225.1 Rhipidura dahli | reverse complement strand
GCTGCACCGAGCTCGGCGGGGTCGTTGTTCCCTGAGGAGCTCTGGAGCAGGTTCCAGGCGGGCAGGGGAAGCGGGGAGCGGGCGGGGAGCGGAGCTAACGGGGACCGTCAGTGCGGGCTGTGAGAGCGATTCACGCACTCCTGGAGCGGGTGCGGACATTGTAGTCCCGTGGGCTAGGAGGACAGTGGCGCCGGAGACTTCCGCACTCCGTAATTTCTAGACAGTTAAACAGCGGCAGGATCTCTCCCTGTGTACATCCCAGGCTTTCAGTCTGAACGTATCTTCCTGGGCTGCCTTTGCATGAAAAACACTTTTTTTTTTTTTTTTTTTTTTTTTTTTTTTTTTCCTGCGTGTGACGGCTCTTGATCGCAGGAAGTGGCCGTGGGCCAGGCAGGTGACTGTCACGGAGCTGCGCGGCAGCAGAGCCACTGTCCGGGTCCCCAGCAGGGCTGAAGGGACAGGACCTTGGCGCTATAACCTGCAGACTTGCTGCTTCAGAAGGCTGGGTTGGTGTTTGTGTTACAAAGATCAGGATCCGAGTTGAGAACTAAGGAGGGGCTGTAAGTGAGAGGGACTGCATGGATATAGGAAGGAGGTGTTGACGGTGTGGAAGACAAAGGGGCTCCAGAACTTTCACAGCCCCTGTGCTGAAGAGTGTCTTGTTTCTACAGTGAGCAGAACAGGCAGAGAAAGCCCCTAGGAAGGACTAGGTGGCTTTTGAAGAGGAAATGCATCTCTCGAGTGCAGATAGGCATTGTTAATGCACTCAGCCCAGTAAAACAAGGTTAGGTGAAGTGTTGGAGACTTGCTTTTTAACTGTTTTGAATTAAGACATTCAGTCTGTGATGCCAACCTGCTCTTTTGGTGTATGCAAACTGAAAGTAGCTCAGTCATCCACCTGACCAGGCAGTTCTTTCTCTTTCCCTGTGAGGACAAAAAGACAAGCGTTTAAGCCTAAATACTACTTTAGCAAAAGAAGATGTGTCTTTAAGGGTCATCTGCCTTGTCGGAGCAGCACAGGGGAGTTCTGGGGCTCCTTTTGAGAGCACCATTTTGTTGGGTGACTCTTGTGGATTTTGTGAGTAGGTGGAGGACATGTTTCTACAAACACTTGGGTGGTATTAAAATTAAGGGGGAAAAAAGATAGTTTCTCATCCTGAGAGGGGAGGGTGTTAGCTGTAGGATCAGAAGGAAAGAAGAAACCAAGGCAAGCAGTGAGGTTCTGGAGAGATGCTCTTGGAGGAATTACTTCATGGGGTGCTGTGGGAGGCAGCCTAGCATGTTCCAGAAAGTTCATCTTGGCAGACAGACGTCATGAAGCTATAAAGAGAAACCAAGCAATGCCGGGTTTCTGTCTTGCCTTGTTGACTGTGTATAATATATGCTGGGCCAAAAGTGGAACAGAAATTTGCAAATGAGCCAGTAAGCTGGAGGGAGATGCTACCCAAGGAACACTTGGAAGGTTTTTTTGGTCACTTCTGTTTATCCTAGATAGTGTTGAGGAGGAGTGCTCTGGAAGATGGGAAGAGCCTACTGAGAGTGTGCCAGGAGGTACCTGAGTCTTCACCTAGTGTTACTTATGCCAAGACCTGGCAGATTATGTTCTCCTGAATTTTTTTCTAGCTTGTAAAATTATTGATCAGCTCTTTCCCTAAAGACTGTGCAGGTTCTTGCACTGCACAACTACAAGTGAGGCATTTGAAAGACATCAAAATTCTTAAAGCTTTTTTTTTGTCGTTACGATTTGCAGCTGCTGCAGATTGGGTCGCACAAAAATGGAGACTGTGGTGGTGTGCATGAGGAGAGATGTCTGCCCCTTGGGTGTGTGTTATGGAAGTGTCTGGCAGCAGTTGGAATGGAATAAGCTGGTCAGCAGAGC
Organism: Rhipidura dahli; assembly: GCA_013399225.1. NCBI lineage: Eukaryota > Metazoa > Chordata > Aves > Passeriformes > Rhipiduridae > Rhipidura > Rhipidura dahli. Next base: position 85,498 of record VXAC01005216.1, on the reverse strand, counting down.
TCAGGTGTTTATTTGGGTCTCTTTTTCCTTTGTAGCTTTATGTGGCTTCCTTTGACTGCCAAATCCTGCAAAAACCTTCTAAGAGAAGCCCTGCTGTGTAGAGCACTTTGCATCCTGGCAAAGCCTCGGGACCTGCTAATCGTGTGGGTGTGGGGATGGTGGATTGCTGGGCAGCCAGAGATAGACTCGCCCTTGCAGGAGCTCAGTGGGATTCTGCTCTGAGCTACCTCAGGTGTCAGGAAAGTGCTTTGCATGTGTACAGTCCTGTCACCAGTGCAGCTGGTGCTGAGCATTTGCAGTCTCCCAAATATCCAGTGTGTACCCTAGTGAACAGGTACAGCCCATGCTCAGCTGTGGGCACGTGGGTCTGCTGCAGTATGGTTTGGAAAGCTGCTGCCGGATCAGGAGAGATGCTGGGTTCAGAGAGCTCAGCCAGCCTGGGGCTGTTCCAGCCAAAGTTTTCCCTTAGCTTCCAGTGCAGAGTTTTGGGAAGCTGTACTGTCTCCTCTCCAGATAAAAGCCTGCTGTCTTTCTTGAGTTAATACTTCTGTATGGTATCAATGCAGGGAGGAGGAGGGATTGGACCAGATTTGGCAGGTTAAAGGCTGCTGCTCACATCCTCACATGTATTACTGGCCAGACAAACTGCCTGGAAGCTGGCAGCACCAAGGCACTGTTGTGTCACACTCTCCAATTGCAGAAGAACTTTGCCACGCATCCAGGGAGTAGTACCTTATAAATGTACCCACCTTTCTAGGAAGTTTACCTTCCTGGCTAATACAAGTGCTGACAATTCAGATACGAGTAAAACTTTTTTGGATACTAATGCTCTCCCAGAAATTACTAACCAAGGAAGAAGTAAACTTTTTATCCCCTCACCAGTTGTTTTGTGTACTTGGTTACTTTTAAACATCCTTCTTTAAAAGGGTCCCTTGTTTCTACTGTAATTTTGTTTGTATTTTAATTTTGCTGCCTTTCAGCATTAAGTGATGTGCAGTGAGATGCAAACAGATGTGATGTATTAACAGCTACACAGTGGGTAGTCAGCTGTTTCATTTAAAATACATGTTATTTGTAGCTTTTTGAGGAATGTTCACAAGTAACCAGTGTCCACGGTTTTTTAATTTATTCCTGTGTTGGGAATTTTTGGCAATGACAGCTCCAGCTGTGTAGAGAGATGGGTCAGTTATGGCATCATCACCAGGGGCATGATGACTTGCAGTCCTGGATCAGACCTGCTGAACAATCTGAAATTTCTTGGGTTTGTTTCCAGTCCGAGTGGAGAAGACAAACAGTGTACATGTAGTGGAAAGTTTGAGCTATAGTAAACTTCACAAAAACGTCCTCCTGCATTTTGGCTTTCTGCTGGCCCCAGGAATTCAAAGCAGGACCTGACCTGGAGGTCCTGGCACAGCACAAAGGCAGGGTCAGTGCTGTGGGATAAGTGTGGAGCCCTGGGTAAGGAGTGTGTCCAGGATCAGTGTTAGATGAGCTGACCAGCTGGAGGTGGAATTAAACTGCATGGAAGAGGCAGATCTGAGCTGAGCAGGGAATTGCCATATCTGTTGCTTCTAAATTCCAGGCTGGTCTGGGAAATGAGTGAGTCCTGATATGGTGAGGTTAACCCTGTTCTCATAGGTGTGTAGAAGGAGGGGAGTATTCATTGGGAAAAGTCTCTTGGTTCTCTCATATCTACTGATATGGAAAATGATGTTTGGGGGGGAAAAATGTGTCATTCAATTATGTTTCAACTGGAGATCAGCATTTATTTGCTCTCCTTGCTGGAAGGAAAGGAATCTTCACAGGTCTAGATAGGAGGAATTTGTAAATGTCGGGGGGAAGTAAACCTTAATTTTATTTTCCAGCTGTATATTAAATGTTTGGTTGTAGTTAGACCACTGAAGGTTTTTTCTAAGGCCATGCCCTGAACCCTTAAGAGGTGTGTCTTTTCTTTTAGTACTCATATTGTGGCTACTGTAAGTCCTGTTTGTCTAGGTGATGTCCACAGATGCACGGAAGGAAACCGAGGGGAAAATGCAGAGGGATTGTTGGATGAAGCTGGAAATGACTACTGCTCCTGCATTTAAGCTCCTGTCTGCTGTGAGGATAGGATTTGGTTTTAATGCTGCTCTTTGTGGGAGAGGCACAGGAATAAATAGTATTATGGTTGCAACTTAGTCATTATTAAAGTGATTAATTGAATCACAGTATCTCAGAATGGTTTGGGTTGGGAGGGACCTTAAAGCTCATCTTGTGCCACTCCCTGCCATGGGCAGGGTCACCTTTCACTAGACCAGGTTGCTCTCAGACCTGTCCAACCTGGCCCCAGGAATGGGGCAGCTGCAGCTACTCTGGGCAACCTGTGCCAGTCCCAAGTTGCTGTAAATTCAAAGAGTATTCCTGGTTTGATTTTATTTTTTATGGTTTTTTTCTCTCCTAGCTCAGCATCACTACAACAGGCATCAGAGTGACACTCCTGGGCTGGTCAGTGTGGCTTTGCAGATGAGCTCCCTGTGAGCTGTGGTTTTTCCTTGGCTCTGCTCCACCACCATGATCACGGTTCCTGCCCCCTGCCCCATAGCATCTCTTGTTTATTTGGAAAATTTAGCATCTTTTGAACCCCAAGGAGGGTAAGAATGGGCCAGAGAGCTTGAATCATAGTGGGCTGATGACTTGTCAGGTCTGTTCTTCTGCTGAGGAGCAGAAGACTCCACAAGTAGGATGAACTGGGATACTATGGGATTTCTGCTGGATTTTGCAATGTGCTCCAGGAAAAGGGAGTACTGTGGCAGACTCTTCTGGAGTTGGCTCTGTTCCTGGTTAATATCCTTGCATAGTGCCACTTGCTGTGGCTGCGAGTTACTTGTACATCAACATCCATAATGCAGCTGCTGTACCTCGTTGTGCTTTACCTTGGGGCTATGAGGAAACATCTAAGGAAATTTGCTTTGCTGGAGTTGTAATTCCTAATAGGAATCTTAAAAAAGGAAAAAAATAGGTTGGTAGCACTAAAATGTTCTTGAAAGACAAAACACGTGTGAGACATGCTGAGCGCTTTGCTGTGGCTTGTGGCTATGCCTGTGCAAGAGTGTAGAGCAATACGCCGTTCCCACAAGACTCTAGGAATCACTGCTGGTATGGCAGTGGGCTGAGCTGTGGCTGTATCCAGTGTGCCTTATGCTTCAAGCTGGCTTTGCCACTGTAGAGCATATGCAGGAGGAGCAAAAGGTGCTTTTCTTGCTTCTCTTAGAATTTCTGTTCTTAACTTCCCATTGGAAAGCATATGGCAACTTGATCACAAGGCAATTGGGGTGGATTTATACCACACTGATAATTGTGCCTCTGCATCTTCTGTCCATAGAGAGTGTGAATTAGCTGCTCTCTGTTTACCCTGACCATTAATTACCACTCAGGTGGAACAGGGAGAGCAGCCAAAGATGCTCACTAACGTTCTCTACACCCCTGTGATTTGCCCAGGTACCCTTTAATCATGTAATTCCACCTGGAATTACATAACCTTGAGGCAGGTTGTGACACAGGAGTGTCGGCACCTGAAGGGAGCCAACAAGAAAGACAGAGAGGGACTTTTTACAAGAGCATGAAGTGACAGAACAAGTGGGAATGGATTCAAATTAAAAGAGAGTACATTTGGATTAGGTATTAGGAAGAAGCTCTTTGCTGTGAAGAGGGTAGCTTTACCCTCTGGCACAGGTTGTCTAGAGAAGCTGTGGAAGGGTTCAAGGCCAGGTTGGACAGGGCTTGGAGCAACCTAGTCCCTCTGATCCAAACCATCCTGGGATTGTGTGATTCTATGAAACAGGTGATTTAGTTGGTGAGAGAGATCCTCATGTTGGAATGCAGAAGGCTGTTCTTGTTGGAAACCAAAGGAAAAAATGGCCATTCTAGGAGTTTCAGTTTCAAATGGTTTAGGTTTTTTTCTTCAAAAGATTGGGGGTAGTGGGTAGCCTAGTAATTTGCATCTGGATTTTGTAACACCACCATGAGGCATTGGTAGTAGCAGTGCCCCAACAGTTATTGTCAGGGATTTAGTAGCAATCCCTGCTGTATGTCCTGCATGTGCCTGTGACATCGTTTGTGCTGTTTTCCAGTTTATCAGATGGGAAAAGCTGAAAAGTAAGTTAGAAATGCTGTGAAACCTTCAGCCATCTGTGTTCCCCTTGTGCAGTGCAGCTGAGCTATTGGTGGTGTGGAACCTTCTGTGCCAGGATGAGCAGGACAGGCGTTTTGGCCTCAGAAAGCACCAGCACACTGGATTTAGCACAGCATCCTCATGGTAGTCACAGAGTCAGACTGTCCTAAAGCTCTTCTTAGCCTTTGTACACTCCAGTCATAAGAGTTTAATTAAATATTACTGTTTTGTGCTATGGTGATTGTGTTCTCCACTGCATAAATCATGTTTTCCTGAGCTGCCACTCATACAGAGAATATGAAGCACGTTTAGAGCGATACAGCGAGCGGATCTGGACATGCAAGAGCACAGGAAGCAGCCAGCTGACACACAAAGAGGCTTGGGAGGAGGAGCAGGAGGTTGCTGAGCTGTAAGTACCAGTGGAGACATGGGTTTGTGCCTGTCTTTAGGTGTTGGGGCATAAGAGTGGGCTTGGGAATGTGTGCGGCTAGTTTGTGAGGTGAGGTAAGGAGATCTGCGGATTCTGGAGTTGAAAGCAAATTAAGTCCAAATTTTATGCCATCACTAATGTAGTTGGATAATTTACTTATTTAGTGCTGTATCTTGGTATTACTTGAACCAAAATAGTTCAGCATATGCACTTGGCATATTTTAAAGCCCCTTGAGTAATGGGAATATTTCAGAGGGAAAAATAACGAATCTTGAACGATGTAAAGTAAAAATGGAGTAAAAAGAGTCTGTTGAAGTGTTTGAGATCAGCCAGGTCCACACCTGTAATTTTTTTCTCCAGATCTTCATTAGAGTTGTAAATAAAAATGGTAGTGAGATTTTGGGGAATCTGCTCTGCTTGAAACAACAAGAGTCCTTGCTCTGTGCAGATTGTGTTCCTGTGGGCTGCTGTGGCCCTGACCACCTTCTCTAGCCCACAGGAATCCTTGGATGAGATCCAACATGGCCCTTGTTGTAGAAGTGAATTTTCTGTAAAAGTGCAACTCCTTGTCTCAACCAACACATATAATTTACTGTGTGATTACCAAGTTGCAGGAATTATGCCAAACAAGTGACATATTTCTCCATTCTGTCAACTGATGCCTTGGACTTCTGTGACTTTTTTTCCCCTGAATTTAAACTGCAGAGAGTGTCAGCAGTACCACCTAAGACATGGAACTTTTTGTTGCTTCTCTTCTTGTTTCTGATCCATTGGCAAAGAGTTCAAGCCTTCTCCTAAGGAGAAATTCACTGTCATTTGTGATTAATCACAACCTTAAAGTCAACAAATAAGAAACCCATTTGCTAATAGTCCTAATTTCTTTGAGGGGTGACACACTACTGCCTTCAGGCTTTGCTCCCCCGTGTTCTTGTTTGAGAGGGCAGTGCAGAGCCAGTTCCATAAACTTATAATCCTGAGTCCAAACCCAGTGATCTAGTGCTGCTTTCTTTTGGTTATCCATGTTGGATTGATTGACCACTTCTGGAAACAAGAAATATCAAGGAAATAGAAACAGGAGATTTCTCAATAACAAACTTAGCTATAGTCTCTCTGAAATGAAAGGCAGAGGTGGGGAGAGCAGGGAAAGATTCTGTGCAATGAGATTTTGGTGAAAAGCTTCCCAGGCAGTTTGTCTGCTTTAATACCTGTCACTAAGCTGGATAAAAAAGTTCATTTAGACAGGTTGCTAAAGGGATAAATTTGCTTATGGCAGTTCAAACACAGCACATATAGCTGGGCGTTCTCAGCCACGGATCCAGGAATCTGGGAAGCTGGAAATCTTTGGAAAAGTGGAGTATTTTGTTCCTCCTTATGGTAACTTGAAACAGACTTTACTTTTTAGCCAGGAGGCTTTATGCAAGATATTTCTTAGTACCCCTGTCAGCTACCTGATGTCAGCTTTTAGAAGGGAAAGAAGGAAAGTAATTTTGTCACAGTCCTTTCTCTTCTTTGAATGAAAAAAGTTTGAAGATCATGATGTGGTGAAACACACAAGATATCTTTCTCTAGTGAGATAATTTGATTATGTAAACCTGCCCCTGTCTTTACTGCACTGGCAGTCTGTTGGGGAGAGAGGGAAATGCTAAATTTTCATCAGAATCGTGTTATCGGAAACAAACATTTTGAAGGAGTGAGTCCCAGGATAATTGCATCATCTTGATCTATATTTAATATCTAATAGAGAAGCAGTAATAACCATCACAAAAGGGTTCACACTCAGTGCTCCCCTTCAGGAGTGTTTACAGTATTCCTTCTGGGAAGGGCCAGGACAACTGGGATTTTCATGCCAGCTAACACCTGGAGGAATGCTGAGGGAAGGGAGGGCAGCAAAAAGCCCTTGGATGTTTGCATGCTAATGGAGCATCTGCCTCATTGTCCTGGCTGTTACCAGGAATTCCTGGAACTGGGAAATGGGAGGCTACTTTGCATTTGGGCTTTTATTCCCTGAATAATGAAAATCTCCGTGCTTGCTCAGCTTAAAGGAGGAGTTCCCTATCTGGTATGAGAAACTGGTCCTGGAAATAGTCCACCACAACACTGTGTCATTGGAAAAGTTGGTGGATGCAGCTTGGTTGGAGATCATGACCAAATTTGCAGTGGGAGAAGAGTGTGATTTTGAGGTAAGGATATGTTTTCCATTTTATCCCATGCTTCTGCACAGGGCTAATTCCAGATAGCTAAAGGCAGGAGATGGGAAGAATATGTTGCCACTCAAGTTATTAGAAGGATGTGAAAATTTATTCTTTATAGAATCCAAATGATAGCACCTGCTTTTGGATGTAAAATGCATACTTTTAGTGGAAGGTGTCCCTGTCCATGGCAGGGATTTGGAACTGGATTATCTTTTAAGGACCCTCCAACTCAAACCATTCCAGGATTCTGGAATAATAGCAAGGGATAAACTGCTGATCTGTGTGCATGGGAAATAGATAAAATTGTTATGCTGCTTAAATATGTGATGGTCTGTGTATATATAAATAAATAATTTAATTAGAAGAAATTTAAAATTATCATCTGTCATAATCTTTTTACCTGACACATTGCCAGAAGGAGCAGTAGTCTGAAACAAATGGAGCTTGAAGTGAAAAGCTTAAAAATCTCTAAGAAGGCTCTGATTTGAAAATTCTCTCCTAAACTGGGAATGTTGATGAAAACTCAAACTTTTTAAAAATAAGGAGGAGTTAGTGTTGTGCGTGAGCAATGTTTAGGGCATAGTCTCTAAACTGAGGTTGCTGAGAACACACTTGCACCTTGTGCACATTCTGTGTCCTTAGGCTGAGGAAGCAGCATTGGAAAACCCTATGGGTTGGGTGTTTTGCTTTTAGCTCATCTTAGCTCATATTTCCCCTTCCTCATAGTTCTAAAGCCCTTTAGCTCACCTGTCTTGTTCAGGTTCAGTCTTCACCAGTATTTCCATGCAGGTTGGTAAAGAGAAACTGTTGCCTGTAAAAGTTGTGAAAATACATCCCCTGGAGAAAGTTGATGAAGAGGCCTCAGAAAAGAAATCTGATGAAGCCTGCGATTCTCCATCCAGTGACAAGGAGAACTCCAGCCAGGCAGCCCAGGACAACCAGAAGGAAACTGTACTGAAGGAAGATGACAATAGGAGGGATAGTATGAGTAAGTAGTGAGAAGCATGGCAGCAGGTAGCACCTGGTAGTGAGTATTGGAGTTTATGTACATCTTGGGGCTGGGCTGTGAATGTTTAAACAGTGTTGTGTGGTAAAAATCCAGAAGTTGTCCTTGTTAGTGGTGAACTTTTGGGGCATCCCTGCTGTTGGCTTTCAGCTGTTCTTGCCTGTTCTAAAGCAGAAAATATGCTGTCATTCTAAGGTGTAATACCAAAAGCAGTGCATGAAATATACAAACTTCTAAAGTATAACAAGTGTATTTTAAAAAGAAATGAGGGGACAGCAAAGGTTCATCCAGAATTACAAAGTTCTGCTGCAATGTTCATCCTTAGAGGAAACCTCCCCAGTTCTAAAGTGTGTTCTTTTGGAGTCAGAGACAAGCTCTAATTCTCTTTGTCCCCAGTTATAAAAAATAAGAGGGGTTTTTTCATTTTTAGTTTATTCTCTGTCCAGTTTTCATGTGTTGAGACAAAATAATTTTTTTTTTGGTAAGAGTTCAAAATAAAGCATCCTTTAAAACCTTGTTCCCCTTTCACATGTTCCTTCTTGCTGCAGAGCTAAGCAGTGGTGTCCAAGGCTTTCCCTGACTCTGAGAACGTGCTGTTGAAAAAAAAAAAAAAAAAGAAAACACAAAACCAAACAAACACAATAAATTTGTCCTGTGCAACTTCTTAAAATGGAATTATAAGATTCTTTAAAACCGATTATAAAAAGTGTTTTCAAACAAACCAACCTCAATCCCACAATATAGTTCTAACCTGGAGAGCTTTATTTTAAAGTCTCATAAATGAATAAACTGGCATTTGTAAATAGTGACTCCAGCATATGGAAAAGTGTGTGTAATCTCCTCTGATGTGGGGAAGGGGAAATTTTGAAAATAGCCCATCAAGGAAATAGCAAATTCAGGAGAGGAAAAGAAGTGCTACCAAGGTCTAGTCCTGAGCTTAATAATTCAGCTCTTTCTGATGGGTACTGGGAAAAGTCATGAGCTGTTCTGATTTCATTGCAGTGCTCTGTGTAATTGGGAAGCAAAAAAAGGTGTTTCAGAAACAATGTGGCCTTATACACATCATTTGAAACAGTGGTTGTGCTTGGAGAGGGGCTAATGATACTTTATTTATACATATGTTTTTTATTGAGTGGTGGGTCTCTCAAGATGCTGCACAAGAGGCATGGGAAGTACCTTTTACTTCAAAAATGCTCAGTGACCTAATTTACAGCAGCAGTTTTGCATCTGGGTGTTTGAAAAAGATTTACCATGGTCCTTTGAGCACTGTTGTGTAGTATTCCAGCAGCTGTGGGCATTGCCAGTGCAGCACTCCATGATTGGATACTGTGGGAATGAGGGTTCCTGTTTCAGTCTCTTGACTCAGTTGGTTCTGGCCTGTGTGTAGTCAGCTGTGTAAGCTGGGACTGTTCTGCCCTTTCTGGAAAAGATGAACCTCAACATTTTCCAACTGAAGATGCTGGCAGAGTCATAACCTAAGCAGTAAACATTCATTCTTTTAACTCTTCTCCTTATACATATGCTGTTACTAAAAGTATATTTTTATTGCTAGTGCTTTTATATTCTGGGTTATAACAGAACATAGGCTCACAGTAATGTCACTGAAACAAATTATTCCAGAGTGTGTTAATATAGTTCTAAAACCCAGTTTGGGCTATTTTCCTAATGTTCTAGTTTAACCAAACACTGTGCAGATAACGAGAAGTAGGGTGCCCAGTCCAGTGGTGGTCTGGATTTTTAAACCTTTTTTTTTTTTAACTGTGACAATAAGACAGTGTCTCACCTTTCTTTATCAGATGATCGAGCACGTAGGTCTCCTCGGAAGCTTCCCACTTCACTGAAGAAGGAAGAAAGGAAGTGGGTTCCACCTAAATTTCTGCCGCACAAATATGATGTCAAACTGAAAAGTGAAGATAAGGTGAGTTGTCTGCTTGAGTTCTTTGTCTTACAATGTGAATATACAAGTTTAATTAATCACTGTTGGCGATTTTACAGCACAATGTATACTTTCTGCCAGATTCATGGCATTGGAGGCAGGATAATTGTCTGAGGCTGTTTCTATCTGTAACTAGGTTTTGTGCATGGAAACACTTGGCACCACACACACTGAGTCACAGAACTTTGGTGGGGTTGCTGTTAAGTGCTTCATATCTGGTCGTGCGGTTAATGAGACCAGTGAAATCATGAGTGGTAGTTGTTGCTGTTGTCCTAACCAAGCTGCTCTGAGTTGGAAGTGGCAGTGCTTTGGGAAGCTCTGGGTAGCTGCAGCACTGTTCTGTGCTTTTTGTCTGCTCTTTGCTAATTTGACATGTGAGGCAGTGCTGATCTCAGTCCATTACCGTGTGCAGAGTCGCTCCTCTGGTCTCTGGAAAAAAATCAAGCATGAATATGTAAAAGCTTTAAAGTCAGTAGCAAGCACAAGCTGGAGGAAGGTCAGAGAGGAAACAGTGGGTTTTGGCATAAAATCTGCATGATAAACCCATGGATTTTACTGTTTTGACTATCTGATTCTCCTACCAATATCTGTGTGTCTCAGTTTTGCAAGTTCTGTTTGGTTTGAGCCTTTCCAAGAGAGCTTTGAATGAGCACAGAGTTTTTGGACATGAAGAAGTACGATGATCCTGGTTCCTTTTAGCCATATTCTCGGTATTTATATGTGGGTAAAAGCTAATCATTAACAATGTGTCTGTTTGTTATCTTCAAGATCATCAGCAATGTTCCAGCAGATAGCTTAGTCCGTACAGAGCGTCCTCCCAACAAGGAGATCCTGAGGTACTTCATTCGTCACAATGCACTACGTGCTGGCACATGTGAGAATGCCCCATGGGTTGTGGAGGATGAGTTAGTGAAGAAATACTCTCTCCCCAGTAAATTCAGTGACTTCTTGCTTGACCCACATAAGGTAAGAATTCCTAAAAGTACCTGCTTTGCTTTCTCACCCATTCCTTGGGTCTTGGCAGAGACCTCAGTGTGCTGGTTGGGTTTTAGAATCACAAAATCATTAGGGTTGGAAAAGCCCCCAAAGATCATCAAGCCTAACTGTTACCCAGCACCACCAAGGCCACCACTAAACCATGTTCCCACGTGCCACTTCCACATATCTGTTAAGTCCAGAGAGAAGCAGAACAGGAAAACCTACTCTTTTGAAGGTTGACCTTTTGAGAGGTGACACGGCTTGAACATCTGAAACAGTGGTCTACTCTGAAAATTTGAGATGAAACTGCCTTTTAGTTTTTCCAGTCGTTTGCATTGCTTGTCTACAAGTAAAGATATGATTTCCTGGTGTAAGAGAAATGGAAGAGCTACAGTCCTTATGTGGTAGTGTCAGGTATTGGGCCCAAGACCTGGATGCATGTGACTTCATGAGGCCTAGTTCGTGTACAGGGCTGCATTGAGTGATGCCAGAATCTACAAATTTAGTATTGAATACATACATAGCAGGAATGGGTTCATCCAGCCCTTTGTGCTAACCAGCCAAATATAATATTAACCGACTAAATGCTGTACCCTGAAATAGGCTGTTTTAAAATCCATCTTCTGGTGTAGAAAGCACTATTTTGTTCATTTAGTAAGCTCATTTTTTCATAGACTCTGTCAAGTTTGTTCTAAAACTAGAAGATAAATATTTGTTCAGGACAAGGGGGAATGACTTCAGACTCACACAGAGTAGGTTTAAGTTGAATATTGAGAAAAAATTCTTCCCTTTGAGGGTGGCGAGGCCCTGGCACAGGATGCCCAGAAAAGCTGTGGCTGCCCCATCTCTGGAAGTGTTCAAGGCCAGGTTGGACGGGGCTTGGAGCAACCTGGTCTAGAGTGGAAGGTTTCTGTGCCCATGGCAGGGGCTGGAACAAGATTATCTTTATGGTCCCTTTCAACCCAGGCCATTCTCTGACTCTGATTATGATTGCAGAAGTCTGTTACCCTTGATGCAATAAGCAATTTCATTAGAAAAAGCATTAAAACATGGGCAAAAATAATTGATGGAAAGAGAGCTAGATAACCTTTATTTACCTTTCAGCAGTAACACAAAATCATTCTTTCTTTAATTTTAGTATATGGCTCTCAACCCTTCAACCAAGAGGAAGAGCTCTCGGTCACCTGACAGAAAACTTCCTAAGAAATCCAAAACAGACGGATCTTCCCTGGGACAGCCACTGAGTCCAACCCTGTGGTGCCACGTGCATTTGGAAAAATCTATAATTGGCTCTCCGCTTAAGGTGAAAAATTCTAAGAACTCAAAATGTCCTAAAGAGGAGCTGGAAGAGGTGATGAAAATTGTGTCACCTGCTAAACTTGGTTCTAACTTTCACATTCCAAAGAGGAGCCGACTAGGAAAGGGCAACAGCAAATCCTTGGACAAAAAACAAAGAGGCAAAAGAGTTCTGAATGGGCAGAAGTCATCAGGGAAGGCAAAATCTCCCAGGAAAGGCTTGAAGACCCCGAAGATGAAAATGAAACAAATGACACTGCTGGACATGGCTAAAGGTACCACTAAGGTGTCCAGGGCTCCCAGGAATTCTGGAGGTACCCCTGGATCTTCCAGGAAACCCCAGAAACACCTGCCTCCTGCAGCGCTCCATCTCATTGCCTATTACAAAGAAAACAAAGACCGGGAAGATAAAAAAAGTGCTCTTTCCTGCATCATCTCCAAAACAGCTCGGCTGCTGTCCAGTGAGGACCGTGCACGTCTCCCTGAGGATTTGCGGGGGTTGGTACAGAAACGCTATGAGCTCCTGGAGCACAGGAAGAGATGGGCCACCATGACTGAGGAACAGCGGAAGGAGTACATGAAGAAGAAAAGGGAAAAGCTGAAGGAGAAACTGAAGGAAAGAGCAAAGGAGCGGAAGGAGAAAGAGATGAAGGAAAAACTGGAAAAACAGAGGAGATTTGAGGACCAAGATCTGAAAGGGAAGACACTGCCTACTTTTAAACTGGTTGATACTCCAGAAGGACTTCCTAACACACTTTTTGGAGATGTGGCCATGGTGGTAGAGTTCCTGAGCTGTTACTCAGGGTTATTGATGCCAGATGCTCAGTATCCCATCACAGCAGTGTCTCTGATGGAAGCCCTTTGTGCAGAAAAGGGAGGCTTTCTGTACTTGAACAGAGTACTGGTCATTCTCTTGCAGACTCTGCTGCAGGATGAAATTGCTGAGGATTATGCTGAGCTGGGAATGAAACTTTCTGAAATCCCACTTACTCTGCATTCCGCTTCCGAGTTGGTTCGCCTGTGCCTGCGCAAGTCAGACGTGCAAGAGGAAAGCGAGGTCTCTGATAATGTAGATGAAAGTAAGGATTCAGCAGCTTTTGAGGATAATGAGGTACAGGATGAGTTTTTGGAGAAACTGGAGACATCGGAGTTCTTTGAGCTGACTCCTGAAGAGAAATTGCGGATCCTTGGAGCGCTGTGTCACCGGATCCTGATGACGTACTCTGTGCAGGACCACGTAGAGGCCAAGCAGCAGGCCTCAGCTGAGCTGTGGAAAGAACGCCTGGCTGTCCTGAAGGAGGAGAACGACAAGAAGAGGGCAGAGAAACAGAAGCGAAAAGAAATGGTGGCCAAGATCAAGGAGAATGGGAAAGAAGAGCATATGATGGGAAGAAATGAAAAGAAAAAGCATGAGATGATGAAAATAGAGCACCGGGTGGAAATCGAAGCCGATGATATGATCAGTGCTGTGAAGAGCAGACGCCTTCTTGCCATCCAAGCCAAGAAAGAGAGGGAGCAACAAGAAATGCAAATGAGAGGTAAGAAAAATTACCTTTTGAGTAGAGTGCTTGTATGTTGTGGAAGAACTTCATGGCAAAAATGACAGCCTGTTTTCAGAAGCATTTTTTGGTTTTAAGGGATTTGCTCACTGGAGATTTATAATTCAGCTGCTGTGGTTCCTATGGCGGCTTAAAATTTGTAAATTTAAGAGAAAAGAATACCTGCTTCTAGTTTTTTATCTGTGGGTGTCTTGTTCAGTACATTTCTAACTATGACAGGCCTACAGAGATTGGAAAACACAGTAGCTGTTTTGAGTACAGAAAACAACCAAAAATTTGTCTTATGTCCAAACATCATCTGGTTCTTGGGTACAGAGGAGATACTTCCTGCCTAAAAGCAGTTCGTACTGCTGCTGCTGGCTCTGCTGCTGTGCCCATGGTCAAGTTGTTGCCAGCAGCCCTTCTCCCAGACCAGTATTTGGGCAATAAATCTCAGTTTACTGTTTCTTGCTTTAAATAATTAGTTACGGAGCTGTATAAACTGTCCACTCAAACCTCTCTAAATCACAAGTTGTAGCACCAGACTTTGTGTAAGTAGTGCTGTTTGAGGAGTATGGATGTAAAGAGAGAACACTTGGGAAGTACAGTTTAGGGGTTTTATTGGTTGTAAATGTGGGTACTGGGCAGAGGGAAGTAGACAGTGTAGCCCATCTAGGTTGTTACTTCCCTTCTGAAACGAGGGATAAGCATCCCTCGTGAAGCCTGGCTTTTGCACCTTAGCTGAAATGTCAGAGTATCTGTTCTGGGGGACCAAGAATCACAGAATGGTTTGGGTTGGAAGGGACCTTAAAGTTGATCGCATTCCACCCCCTCTTCATGGGCAAGGACGCCTTCCACTAGACCAGGTTCCTCCAAGCCTCATCCAGCCTAGCCTGGCACAGGTGGCCCAGAGAAGCTGTGGCTGCCCCATTCAAGGCCAGGTTGGACCGGGCTTGGAGCAACCTGGTCTAGTGGACGGTGTCCCTGACCATGGCAGTAGGGTTGGAACAAGATGATCTTTAAGGTCTTCTCCAACCCAAACCATTCTGTGGTTCTGTGATATGATGGTTTTTATCCAGGATTTCTTAAGCTGTGTTCATCCTTACACCTTGAGTTCTTCATTCTTTATATATATGTGTGTGTGTATATATATATTTTTTTTTTAGAATGGTGGGCAGTAAGTAAACTGAAGAGTATAAGGTTGTAAAGAATGTTAACTGAAATCCCCAATAAAACTATTTTTTTTACTCCCATGGTCTAGTAAAATAAAAGACAATATTGATGTCTGGATACAATAAAGGAAAGCTAATGCTATTCTGTGCTGATTCCAACAGTGAGGATGGAGAAAGAAGCAGAGGAAGAAAGAATTCGGAGGCATAAAGCTGCTGCTGAGAAAACTTTCCAGGATGGAATTGCTAAAGCCAAGCTGGTGATGCGCAGGACCCCAATTGGCACTGATAGGAATCATAACAGGTGGGAAAGGAAATGACCATGAGCTTTCATCTCTGCCCTGAGAGAGGCGCTGTGTCAGATACAATCCCCCAGGAAGGGATTGATAGGGGGGTTGTAGGGAATTGTGGAGGAGAGAGAAGGGGAAAGTGTTTGTCTATATGTAATGCAGTGGCTGGTTACGTGCCCAGCTTTTTGAGGCCTTCCCATGGAGATCAGGACCAGTGGAGATTCAGGTTCTGGCATTGGGTGCTCAGGAACCTTGTTACCATTTTTTCTTGGTTTTTTTCATGTTTGTTGCACAGGAATGCTCTTGGAATGGATTCTAAGCAAAGCTTTCCCTGTTTTTCAGCTGTGCTAATATAAAGATATGCATGCATTCAGCTTTTAGTGAGTCAAGCACACAGAAGCTTCTTCCCTCAGTGCAAATGAAAGTGTGCGTATGTAACTATCCAGAAAAGGAGAAAGGTACCTATTAACACATATTTCTTACAGGTACTGGCTGTTTTCAGATGAGGTTCCTGGCTTGTTTATTGAGAAAGGCTGGGTACATGACAGTATAGACTACAAATTTAACCTTCCCTACCAGAAAAAGGAAGATTCAAAGAAGGACTACAGCCCTGGAGGTATGGTGTCTGTTTATTCGAATGGAGTTATGAGTGTGAAAGAACTGTCTAGTCCAAGTGTTTTCATGGGGATACTCTGATTTAAGCCTCCTTTTAACACTAGAAGCCTGCACACAGGAGGTGCTGGTGATATTTCCCTTCTGCTGCTGCAGGTCTGGAGACAAGCCTGCAGTGTCCCACCTAAGGACTGTGGGATATAGTCTCTCCTACAGGTAGCAAGGTTGATGTCAGTTGATATCATCCTTCTGGTTCACCCTGACCCTGCTGAGTTGCAGCGTGCCAGACCCTTGCACAATTAGCCAGTCGTGCAGCAGAGTGCAGATGTCCATCACAGTGCTGGTATTCCACTGGTGCCAAGACTCCCAGATCAGCCTGTGGAATAGTAACAAGCAGGGCAGTCTGTTAGATATGCACAACTTTTCTGATTGAGGTTGTTTTGGCAAACATCCCTCTTGCACTTCCTCTTAGCCTCCTCTTCACCTTTGCTGAATGTGCAGGTGAGGTGCAAGGGACTTGATGAATTTCTAGTGCTTCCTCTGTGATTTTGCCTGGCTGACTTAGAGTGTGGGTCCTGGAGCCTTGCAAGCTTGGACATGCACAAAAATCCATCTGTACAGAGGGAAACTTAACAGTTCTGTGTGGAAGTAGTTCTTGGGACAGAAGACCCTGCAATAATCTGACTTGGCTGAGATTCAGTCGTGATCATTTCTTTCTTTTGGAACATGTTTTGGAGATTCTGGCACTGAGTCCATCTGCAACAGTCCTGCATGGGAGAGCTTACAGAGTTAGATCCAAGCCCTCACCTGGTAGGATTGTCTTAGGCAAGGGACAGACTAGACACCTGTAGAGGAATGGAACAGGGCAAATCTACAGTGAGATCCTTCATCCAGGTGTAACTTTACGGCCACCTGTGTCTTGGTGACTGATTGAGCTGGAGGTGCATCATTCCAAGCTCCTCCATGGGTATATTTTCTTATGTGAAGTCTTTCAAATACTGACCAGTTGTGTTCCTGTGCAACTCCTTGCTTCCAGCTGTTTCCATCTCTCAGCTGCTGTCCCAGCCAATGCGCAGGATTTCAGCATGTTCTTTTGGAAACTTAACAATCAAAGGCCTAAATGAGCAGAGGTTTAAATTCATGTCAGAGTGCTGTCTGAGATGCTCAGAAATGAAAACTCACACTGCTTATACCTCCTTTGGTTCTCAAAGTGCTTTGTCAGTACACAGCTAAAAAGTGAAACTAGTTTTATCTATTTGGAATAGTAGGAATGCTGTTCAGGAATCTACCTGAGCCTTGTGCTTTTCTTTTGCAGAGAAACGGAAGAGCACAGGCAGTGATGGCCGAGGGAACAAGCTGCCCCGCTTCTTGCCCACCACAGACCTGCCTGCTGAGACCACCACTCCCAAGCAGGGCCAGAACTTATGGTAACACACACTTTCATGGCTGCAAAGTACTCAAAGTGTAGAGGTCAAGGAATCCAGACAGATTTCTTTCACTAAATCCTGCTGAAAACCTGTTCCTCTTTCAGTGCTGAGCAGTTGGGTTGGTTCAGCAGCTCACCAAGCCTCTGTTGCTGATATTATTACTGCCCTGCTAACAGGGCAGCTAGTTCAAGAGCCAGTGGAACCATGATTCAACCTAATCAGTCATACAAAGGCAGTATAAATTAAGCTGTTCAAATGCTTCTTTGATGTATTGCTTTTTAAATATTTTATTCTTCCATGTTGACAACCTGATATCCCTTTAATGCTTTCCAATGCTAAGCAGTGTCTTCTAAGTGAATCAAATCTACCTTTGAGCATATCTGATTTTAAGTTGCTCCAGTAATTGGCCCTACCAGTGTCCTTAAAGAAATTCTCCTGTGTTGAATGTTGCTCTATGTGGTAAGGAATGCTCAGCAGTGTCCCCATGCTAGAAAACCCTGGCTAAGCTTTACCTGTTGACTGCAGTGGAGCACTGTGTATTTTTTAGATAACCCTGAGGATAACTGTCACAAAGCAGCGCCCATCTCCCAGAGTTCCACTCCTGACACGCAGAATGGGGTTGCTTGGTCTTTGATAAATAGAGTTGAACTCATCTCCAAAGAATAGTTGCCAGTCAGAGCTACTTTACTAAACATGTACCTGCTCCCCCACCAGGAACTGTAAAAGAGGCTGAAATTGTGGGTGTCTTGATTTATCTGAGCCATCAGCATTAAGTGCTGACTCTTGGTATTGCTCTGCCGTTTCTCTGTCACAGCAGCAGGTCATAGGAGATTACAGAGTTCCTGTGCTTTCCTTTACTGCTCCATCCTCCCATGACAAATCCCCACCCTGTTACCAGTCTGGGCCTTTGCACATCTTGCCATGTGGCCAAAATTCAGGCAATTGGGCTTTCCTAGAGACTATGTGATCCACAGGGGAGTCCTCTGCTCTTCCTAACAGCCTCCTCTAACACCTGATCTTCACTGAGCAGAGATGGCAAGGTGTGTTCCAGGAGAAGAACCAATTCCATAAGGAAAACATTACCTTAAATTTAGAGCACATATTGCTAACACTGGGGGCAGCATAGAGCCAAATTGGATGAGTTAATTAACACAGAATTCCTTCAACTTGTGACTCCAAGCTGAACTTGAAAAAGCACGGTATTTGATCTGCTCAATCACGTTGACAGCTCCCAACAGCATTCTGAAAAAGATCAGTGTGGTGACAGAGACAGGAGTGCTGTATGGCATAACCAGTCACAGCCTGGGAGGAGTAGCTCTTAGAACCAGGTCCTGGATGCACTCAGTGCTGAATTATATTCTGTCACTAAGAGCTGCTTTGTATGGAGTGACCATAATGGATGGTATTCTCCTTTTATAAAAGAAAGCAACAAAAAAGAATTAAGAAGCTGCTTTTAAGAAATCTTAAAATGGCAGCCAGAAGCCCAAAACACTTTCAAAGAGATTTGCCTTAGAGTTTCCATACTAAATGGTCAGAGCGAGTGCTGCCTCTTACCTTTTTAAAAAAAAAGGGTTGAGGAACTTGGAAACAAAACTGTAGCAGCAATAGCAAAACTGAGTGTGGTTCACATGAGGATAAGGAAGCTGTTAAAAGTAAGAAAGCCTACTTAAAACCTGTGGTGAATCTAAGTGAAAGAAATAAAAAGAATGATAAAGTTAACTACAGACTAAGGGCAAAATAATTTTCTTTTCCCCTTGGGGAACAATCCTACTTCACAGAGTCTATTGTTACAAGGGTCTGCCCTAGGAGAACAGGGAAATTCTTTGCATGAGAGAATAATTGTCTAAGAAATACTAAATAAATTACAGAAATACTCTAAACTTGTATGTTCAGCAGAGAGATGGAGAGTAATGCTAGAGGGAACTGGGGAAATCTCCTAAAGAGGTTTTCTTTGATAGAGAAAAGAGGGATCAGGAAATAAAACTGGCAAATGGCTGTTTTGAAGTAGAGAGGAAAGTGCTGCAGCTGAGATACACAACTGGCTGCTACCAACTGCTATGGATCTGTCAACTGCACCTGTTCGAAGCACTAGTGGACAAATTGCTGAGACAGGAATTCACTGATGAGTAGGAAGCGCAAAGGTAATTGTCCTGGCACACAGAGGAGTCCTCAAACCAGCACAGGCTGCAGTCTGGAGAGGTAGGTTGATGAACTCATTGCATACCTACTGTGCCTTTTGGCCACTTGGACATCAGACACTGAGCTGGGGGGAGGGGTTTGGCCTGGCTGTTATATGCCACAGTGTCCTTAATGTCTGTCCTTTCTTGTCCCTGCTGGGAAGTACTTTTAAGTGCTGACAGTCACAGCACTTGCTGTTTTTTCATGAGGGTCTTGTGCCTGTGTGCACTGTTCTGCCAGGCAGGGGCAGCAGTGCAGGTGGAAGATCTGAGCCAGGCATGGGCCTCGAGCAGGGGCACAGAGGAAGCTTCTCAAAGGACACATAAACCCTTCTAATTGAGTGCTGTGCTGGCTGCCTCTCTCTGACAGAGCACCCAAAGCCATGCCTGTAGCTAAACAATAAGGTCTCCCAGCTGAAAGGCTTTTCCTTAAAGGTCTGGAACAGCTTAGAGTCTGCTGAGTACCTGTCTGACAGCAGCCACCACCTACATGTAAGCTTCCACAGAAAGCCAAGTGCTGGGCTGGGAGCTGTTATTTCAGAGGATAGCCAGGAACTAGAACTTCCCTCTGAGGAAATCAATATTCCTATTCCTTTGTTTTCCTTTGGGGCCATTGCCATGGATCTCAAGGACTGCTCTGAGCATAAATGGTTGTGGAAGAGTCTTCTCCTTGGCTGCTTTTTGCACATTGTCCTTAGACACCCTGGGGAGCCCTAAGACCATGCTACAGTCCTTGGATATCTATGTGCCCTATTGTTTGGATACAAGGACTTGTCCAGCTGTAACTCATAATTTTGGCATGTGCATAGAAAGTTTAATTTCTTTGTGTTCTGCTTTAAGTCCTGCTGTTTGTCTTTTTTCCTGTTGGTATGTGGGATTGAGTAGCCTCACAGTGCACATAGAGCATCTTTAGCTTTACCCTTTTATACTTCAGAGTGATGGGTTCTTGCAATTAAACACCACATTAACTCTGAATAGTTGTATTTCACAGTCCTGCCCTTTTTTGCCTTGAGGATAGGAGCTGGTAGGGCACTGATAAAGGGAGAAATAGATTTATACTTCTATCAAGAGTTACACATTAAATACCTCATGGAAGTGGTTCTGCTTTTAGTACTTTGTCCCCAGATAGAAGAGGGTCCAGTGTTCTGTCCTAAAAGTGCAGAACCATAAACACTTGGTTACTTCTGCCTTCTCCAGATAGATGGACTACTCCTCTCTTCACCTTGTGGTCCACTTGCACAGATGTTGATTCTTATTAAAAATCTCCTTGTTCTGGGCACATGGGCTCTGAAGAAGTCTCTGTCGATACCATAGTGCTTGCGTGCTGTGTACTTCTAGTTTTTCCTGCAAGAACCATGGGGGAATCACAGCTTTGGCAGGATATTAGCGTGCAGGAGACTTCTTGCTCATCCTGGTCAGAAAGGGGTTGAATTTTGGACACAGTGGCATCTCTGCAGAGTAACTCCCATTGTTCTTCATCTATTAGGAATTCAGCATGGTATGGCGGGTCCCCTCAGCAGACTATTTGAGTTAACCATGAGTGGGTGCTGACAGACTCCATTCTCACGCCTATACTCTACAGATGGAGTTCCCTTGTTTTCCACCAACCCTTCAGAGCAGGTACTGGTCCTGAGCTCCTCTAGATGTTGTCCTTTTAATTTCATCATTCCTTAGTCCAGGTTTTGGACCTTTCTCTGTCCCTTGCAGCCTGTAGCCTGAGAACAGGTAGGAGTATTCAGCCTGATTGAATACTGGGAGCTCCTTTTGACTTGATGCTTATGCCATTTGTCCCTTCTGTTCTGGTTGCTGACCAGTCTGTTGGCTTATGCTGCCAGAAATGTCAGGAGAGGATCTAGGCTGTTCTTCAGGAATGCAGGAAGCCCTTACACCAGTCAGGATTTCCCTCTTGTAGATAAGTTTGAAGACCCCTACCTGGTCTTGGCTTTCCCAAAGGGATCTTTCCCATCTCCCTCTGGAGAGATGTGTCTGCCCACATGAAGGGCACCAAGTGTCTTACCATCACTCTCTGTAAGACTCACTTTTGCCTTCCCCATTTAAAATGCCAGCCCTGTGTTACCATGTCCATGCTCCCATCCTGGAGCCAGTTGAGCTCCAGTTGGAGGTGCAGGTAATTCCTACAGGTAGGGAGTGCCTGTAGCTATTTTGGGAAGCAGTAGCTGTGGCTGCACAGAACAGCAAGGGGTCACTAATCAGACTAACACAATGTCTCTGATGTGTTTGTATTTTGCAGATCAGGCTTAGATTCGGGCTTGAGTTCAGGCTTAAGTAGTTTCCTCTCCCAGAAATCTCAGTCCTTACTCTCAGGGTAAATTGGGAAGACTTAAGCACCTGTTGCAGATGTTCTTCCTTCCCTGTTCTGTGTCCTTTTCAGCAGGAGCAAAGTTGTACCAGGGCTTAACTCTGGCTTTCTTCAAAGGGTGGGAGCTGCTTTCTGCAGCTACCCAGCAGCCTGTCTTACCCCAAAATATTGGAGAATACAAATGCTACATGACAACTGTTTCCAGTGCCCTTTCCTTTTTACAGTGTGACAAAACAGTGCAGTGAGTTTCCCCTTTTCATTTGTCTCCATGGTAGAAAGCAGGGAAGGCTCAGGCATGGTCATCTTGGATATTTTTCTAGCTGGATTCCATGGTGTATCACCAACAGTGTCTGATGTTGTTTCATCATGAGCTGGGCAATCTGTCCCTAGGTGTCTGGGAAATACTCCTGTGCTGGGTTTCTGTAGGGAAGATGGTTTGGAGTGTGGTTTATGCCATTCCCTGGTGGTGACGGATTCTAATGGGTGAAGGGTATCTGAAGCTGCTCTGTCCTGCTATACAGAGAGGGGTGCAGACAATAGTGGTGCCCAAAGTTTTTCATCTCAGAGTACAGAGTGAGGATGCTCTGCAGGGTCAGATGTACTGAAGAAGGTGACTGGCTGAAAAACATTTTCCTTCCTTTGTTGAGCAGTCAATCCTATGTTTTATTAGAGTAACGAATTTCCTAGCTGAATGCAAATTGTGAGGCCATTGCCCTAGTAGGGCCATACTAGAATTATGAAATATTTTCACACATGGTATTTAGTAAGTATTTCTGTCAGAAAAATAAGCATTGTGGAGACGGGTATTCCAAGAGGAACCACAACAATATCTTTCTCTAGTTGTTGTTTGGCTCATCTGAGTTTGTGCCTAAGAAGAAAGATTAGATTTAGAATCTTCTGGTAAGGATCACAGAGTGATCCTTTGCAGTTGTTTCCATATAAGGTTGATTCTCCTATCTCCTGTCTTCCCTCTTCTAATGAGCAATCCTCTTATAGAAGATAGGGAATTAGTCATATTTTCTGTAAAAGACCTCTGAAGCTCAGGGTGAATCCCCATCCCATCAAGTGAGGAGGCTCCATGGCTTCCTGAAATAGAGTTGGAAAGAAAAGAAGGAAAGCGAAGAATTTCAGGCTGTCTTAAAACTCATTTAAATGTACAACCCAGCATGCAAACGTGATTGTACTCTAGAACTGCAGAGAGAACACCTGATTTAGAGAACTCTGCAAAAGTATTCACCTTTTAGATTGGACTAACTGCTGACGGCCGTCGCTGTCCTCAAGGACTTCTGAACAGGAAGGTTTCAAGTTAATGAATATGGTTTTCAGATTCTACACTTGAGCTTTCAAGTTTGGGCAAACTTAGAGAGGCGGGTTTGTGCACTTGCAGAGACAGAGCCTGCTCAGGCACACAGCTCCAGCAGCAGCAGTTGTGGGATCAGCTGGGACATCCCCTTTTTAATCTGGGGACTTCTGGTTAATGAAAGAAAATACGATTAAATTGCCATGCTCTCAGTGCATAGTGTGTTAGTCTTTTCTAGTACATCTAACATGACATTCAGATGACTTAAACAGTCTGCAGAGTAGTGAATGGAATTGCTGGGGTGGACATCTAAATTCAAATGCCAACATTTTAATAAACTTAATGGGAAAAATACATCTGTAAACCAGTTCTGTGTTTATTCTGATTCTGTTTTTCTTCCTGTGGAATTGGCTACTTTTGGGAACCTTGAAATGAGGCCGACCTGAGTCAGAATTCTTCTACCAGCATTCCTGGAAGTGTTTCACCTTGCTCCATTGGGTCAGGATATAGGTTACCTCTTATCCCTGCCTACTGATCCTTGGGAACTATTTAGAAGAAGGAACTGTATTCTCACAGAGATACCTTAGTGATCTTGGTGCATTTTTCTGTCTTTCAGGTTTCTCTGTGACAGTCAGAAGGATTTGGATGAGCTGCTGGATTGCCTGCACCCCCAAGGAGTAAGGGAGAGCCAGCTCAAGGAGCGCTTGGAGAAAAAGTGAGCCTGCTCTTTGCTCTTTGGTTTTCTGTGTGTGCCTTCTCCAAGTCAGAGCATGTCCTCGGCACAGAAATCCTTGCCATTCCTGGAGCAGCATCCCAAACTGGGCTTTGATTGTTTCTGTGCTGAAGAGGGGAAGACATTGAGGTTCAGTAATTGCTGGTTTTCTTGGGTAGGTTCTTGCTAAATAACACTCTGAACAGTGAGGAGGTTCTGTCAGTCTTCAAATTGCTCCTTGAAGCCAGGAACAGAGTGCTGGTTGCTCTGAGCCAGAACTGCCATGTGCTTTCATGTGTCTTTCAAAGAACATTCTGCACTGGTAGAGCTTATAGCTCCCAATGGAGACCATTGTCCCAGAGCCTGCCCACCTTCCAGGGCAGTGCTCTGCCTGTACTCAAAGGTTGGTTTGGTTTTCCAGGTATCAGGACATCACACATTCCATCCATTTGGCTCGGAAACAGAACTTGGGCCTCAAATCTTGTGATGGCAACCAGGAGCTGCTGAGCTATCTCCGAAGTGATCTGATTGAGGTTGCAACACGCCTGCAGAAGGGAGGCCTGGGATATGTTGATGTGACACCAGAATATGAAGCAAAAGTGAGTGAACAGGCAAAGTACTGAACAGAACAAGTGTGAGATGATACTTTCTGTGGAAGGTCTTCAGTCTTTTGTTCTCCTCAGACAGGAGGAGCAGGAGCTCATTTGTTCTTGAAACAATTATTTCAAGATTACACAGCTGATGGCTTGAGGTGTAGGTGGGTCATAATGTTGGAACTAAGTGTCCCGTTTAATTGTCCTGTTTCCACATTCTCATGACAGACTTCTTTATGGAGCAGAACTCCATAACTGATTTTTATCTTCTATATCAAAGCCAGCATGTCTTGTTGAGACAGCAGCAGTAGGCTGATTCCATAACCAGGTGTGGCAGGTAACCACACTGCATTAGGTACCAAAAGTGTCCATTTGCAGGCCCACTTCAAGCAGCAGTGAGAATAATATCCAGCTGCTATGGGGTCGTATGCTCTTTCCAACAGGTGTACTCACTGGAGAGCCTAAAGGATTTTGGTGAGTGTGTGATTGCGCTCCAGGCTGGTGTTGTTAAGAAGTTTCTGCAAGGTTTCATGGCCCCCAAGCAGAAGAGAAGGAAACACCAAGGAGAGGATTACATTGCCAAGGCTGAGGAGATAGATGAAGACAAGAAAATAGCAGAAGAAGCCAAGGTATTGTTCACCTCAGGGCTCTGTTTAGGTCTTGCAGTAGAACTCCTTCAGCGGTAGCAGTACATTTCATGGGGTACTAAATCTTGAGCAGCTTCCTCCCATTTCAGATTAGTAGTTGAGTGGACTTGGTGTTTATGGGGCCAGGTGTTCCCTGTTTATTTTGAGGAGTAAATGTATGGGGAAAATGAAAATCATAGTGAGGAGTTACTTAATTTTCTGTGAATAGGAAATGGATCAAGTTCTCTCCATACAGTTCCTCTTAAATAAAAGTACATTATGGAACATTTTCACGGAACTTAACATGAGTTGTATGTGTCAGAGAGGACTGATGGTGCTTTGGTCCACAAAGAGAAGGAGAGACATGTTGAGGTTCTGGTGACTGCAAGGGAGTGACATTCAGGTAAATACCACATTAGGCAGAGGGAGATGCCAGTTGTTGTATGTGTGGGGGCACTTGGGGAGATGTCTGGGCAAACAAGTTGCGTGTGCCTCCAGGAGAAAAGTTGTATTGTGGGTCTAAATACGTATCTCTCCTAATCAAAGGGATGGAGAAGAGCTGCAGAGGATTGGGAAGGGTACTGCAGGCAGTTCTGCTGCACCAGTGTTTCACCCTAACAGAGATAAACTTGTGTAGTTACTATGCACTAAGTTGAACAGGACATTAATGCCCCATGACAAGACTTTACCCCCTGCCCTCAGCTCTGCCCTGACTGATCACTGAGTTCAGCAGAAGCAACAATACCAGAATTGGATCAGCAGAAGTACTTGAAAGTCCCAACTTTAAAAAAAGAAATATTAGGTGTTTACCTGGAAGGAGCAGGTGAGAAGGGTGGAGAGAGACTACTTTACAAGACCATGTAGTGACAGGACAAGGGGGAATGACTTCACACTGATAGAGAGTGGGGTTAGAATGGATATTGAGAAGAAATTCTTCCCTGTAAGAGTGGTGAGGCCCTGGTACAGGTTGCCCAGAGAAGCTGTGGCTGCCCTCTGGATCCTTGGAAGTGTTCTAGGCCAGGTTGGACAGGGCTTGGAGCAACCTAATCTAGTGGTAAGTGTCCTTGCCTATGGCAGGGGGTTGGAACAAGGTGATCTTGAAAGTCCCCTCCATCACAAACCATTCTGGGATTCTGTGACTGATGCTGGGGGTCGTTTTTTTGGTGTGGATCTGTGTGGGTTTTTTTAAAGCTTCTGTCACTATATGCTGAACCCTCATTTGAACATCAGGTCTTTGCTAGGCTGTGCCATTGCTGTGTTAGCAGGATAATTTGTGTAGCCAGTAGAAATTTTCACATTCCTCAGTTGTTCTGAAGTATTTAAACTTTGCTAACTTTGAATCTTCCATCCTAAGTGCAAGGGCAATGGGAGGATGCTGTATCCTGAAAGCTATCAGCCGAATGGAGTGCTGTAAAAATTGGTGAGGTCTGAGGTAGAAAGAGCCTGGGTCAGCACACTTCCTGTTCCTGCAGCTGCGCTGTATTGTGCCTTACTCCTGTGCCTTACTCCTGTCTGCCTTACAGCTGTAACCATGAGGGCTGTACCTGTAGGGCGTGCTCAGGGTAGCATCAGATTTACTACAACACAGTCCCAGTGTGTGATTGTGCAGGTCTCTCTCCCCTGAGTGCTGGCTTCAGTGTGATGCCAAAGTCTCTGGAGCATTTATTTATGCAGTGCGGTGCTTACTTTATCTCATTCAGACTTTTCTAGACCTTTGTGGTGGTACAAGCAATATTCAACTTTTTTGGGCTTGTTCGTTCGTGTGTTTGGTTTGAGAATTTTTTTTCCCCCCTCAGTTTATCTGGAATAAGCTTTCTTTTTACCAAAGCAGAAAACCTTTACAGATGACCTTGAAAGAGCAGCCTAGTTCTTAGATACAGTTATCTGATGAAAATCTCTGACTGCCAGGCAGACTGTTTTGAAGAAAAATCTCTTGCATAGGCCAAGAATTACGAAACCTTTTGAGCCAGAACTGTACTGTGACCACATAGGAGGTGAAATACAGCATAGCCACACTGGAAAAACACACTGAATGTACTTCCAGACTATAGAGGAAGAATTGCAGCCCTGTGGTATGAGTGTTTCTTGTTTTCCCAGTGAGAAACAAGTTATGGCTTAACAGGCACCCATTTGCTGACATAATTGTCTGTACTAAGGGTTCCTGCTGGCTCAGCTGCATTGCTGAAGCTCACACTGCTGAGTGGCAAAGGATTGCAGTGAGACCTGGCTTGTGACTGCTCCTGAAAATCAGGCTGGTGCCTCTGTTGATGCAAACATTCCCATTTCCAGTGGCAGTAGCATGCTGGACTGTCCCAGAATAGGACAGGGAATATGTGACCTCTGCAGTGTAACATTGCATCACAACAGCCTGAGCAGAGTGAAGAACATGGGTGGGTTACAGGTAGGTTATTGCCCCTGTAACCTGAGTTCAGCAGTGTATCCAAGGGCAGAGTCAGTCTGCACTTGCAGACAATCCCTCAAAAGAGTGGCTTCACAACCAAGTGATTCCAGTTTCAGCTGTTCTGAGAGATTTCAGCTCAGGATGCCAGATGAGAGCCTTTCTATCCAGAGGCTTGTCCACCTTTACCAAAGAAGGTGTTTTCTGTCACTCTGATGTTGACATGTGACTGAGGACTTCTCCTTTTATTTTGGGGGTTGCTTTTTGTTTTGTTTTCCCTGCTAGATTGCTCCTATCCAATCAGGAAGGTATTTAAGTAACTTCTTTCCATTTTGCCGTGTTGGCAGCTGGAACTCCCTTGGTACTGGTGCTGCTCAAATGCCAGTCTCCTGATGCTTGGGATGCAAGGCTAGAAATCTGTTAAATTCCACAGACTTGGGGAGAAATATCTCAGCAAAACTTGCCAACAGCTTTTGCAGGTTTATCTTGGCCCAGCAATTACCCAGTATGTTAACAGCAAAACCCATGGAACAGTTCCTTGGAAAATCAATTACACAGTATGCAAAGCACCTCAACAATGTTCTGCAAAGAAATAGCACTGAGCTGTGTAACCTTCCACAGTGGGCTGAACAGCTTTCTGTTTGTCTCCGGTGGTTCTCCAGGATCCACACCAGCAACAGCAGCAGAGATGCTGGCATCTCAGAACAGTTTGTGTATTTTTCCGAGCATCTAATATTTGCTGTGCTTCCTCAAATTCAGTCAGAGGAGAATGTGCAACTCTGCAAAACTCGCGGGTTTTGTTTGGCTCCCAAATTGCTGTCAGCTGCAGAGTTTAGATTTTCCCATCTGACACTTCACTGTTTGTTTTTTCATTCTCCTGGGGTAGGAGAACATTAACTTGAGTCCTATTATGTCCCTGTCATATCTGAGCCGTCACCTCGTTGTAGAGCACAGAATTACCATTGAAGTGAGACATGGCTATGGATAACTTTTGTCCTGCTGCATTTCCGATTTATTAAATGGTATTTCCAAACCTCCTGAGCTGGGTGTGGGGTTTCCCATTGGCCTTGCTCTGTGCAGATCAGATCCTGGCAGCTGCTCTGGTGGCAAAGCTCAGCTTTGATGCTGTCATCCTCATTCCCAGTTTCTGGGATTTCAGATGACCTGAGGCCATCTTGTCTCAGAGAAGCGGCTGGTTTCATATTTGAGGGGTCCAATGCCTGCGCAGTGTGATTGTAGCTGGTGGCACAGGGTCCCCTTTGCCACTTGAGCAGCTCGGGGATCACGAGGGTGTTGCTGAAGTCCAGGTGCCTCTGTGGTACCCACTGGAGGGCAGCACAGGCTGCTTCAATCCTCCTTCCACTGTGATTGCCAGCTGTTCCCTAAGTTTCATCCCACATTTTACAGTGCTAGATTTCTGCCTTTTATTTTCTTAACCTGCTGATTATTTGTGTTAGACCTTCAGAGCAAGAATTTAGTGGAGTTCATGTAGGTTGATTCAGACTGACTGTGAAATGCAAAACAGTTGACTGTTAGAAACAAACTGTCTGATCCAGGGGGACTGGTGACACAGAAGGAAAGAAATGTCAGAGCTGAACTTTGGTTATGAAGGGCCCCAGCTAAGGGATATAAAAACATCTTTAGACTGAAGTGAGCTGTGTCTGTGCATCACTGTAAGCTGTTAGATCTATCTGCAGGTTGCTTCAGCCATGGAGAAGTGGAAGACAGCAATCCGTGAGGCCCAGACCTTCTCCCGTATGCATGTTCTGCTGGGGATGCTGGATGCCTGTATCAAGTGGGATATGTCAGCAGAGAATGCCAGATGCAAAGTGTGTCGCAAGAAAGGTACGCATTCCTGCCCCACGGAATTCCTGCCTGTACAACAGCTGGGTGCTGTCACCTCTCTGCTCTGCTTAGGCAATGTGTCCTTGTAGTCTGTCACTTTGACTGTGGCTGTATTTTAAGTTCTGAATGTCAGGATTTACCGTCAGCAGCATTGATCTATTGATCTCTCAGAAACATTTGACTCCAACTTCAGTAAACCATTCTTATGTAATCAGTACACAGTATTGCAGAGCATTGCAGAGCTGCTATCCCCTGGATGTTTAGGGTAGTTGGACAAAAGTCATCTAAAAATCCTTCTGGGAATACTTGTGCCCCTGTCCATTCCCTAGTTTCATTTTTGAAATGATCTTTGGATCTTGGAGCCTTGTCAGTTAATCCTCTCTTTTAGAGAAGGAACAAGCAAAGAGACTTTGGGGAGGTTATTATGGGGAAAATGAGGTGGGATGTTACTGCTCTGAGGCCAGAGTGGGAGCAGAACTGTTCAATGAGCTGGGGAAGTCATCAAATCGATGACAAGGGAATACTTTCTCTGTGTGCACTGTAGAATGAAGGGCTTTAGAGTCTTCCAGGTGGAGGGGGAAGTAGAAGGTGTGCCAGCAGAGACAGGGTGCTGGTATTTGTTCTGCCATAACCTCTCCTGTTGGATAGGAGCCCGGAGGAAAGAGACTGGTGGTGCATTCTGCCTCACCACTTTTATATTTGCTGAAACTGTAGTGGGAAATGAGGGCAGGCAAAGCTTGGGGGACTACTGGGCAACTTTTGTTTACCAAAAGGCTTTGCCATCCACCCCTTCAGAGAAATAAGGGCTGAACTGGTGCAAAATCCACCTTCACTGCGGAACCTTGGGTATTCCAAACCAGATACAAAACTATCCTACCTGCTGTTGAGAGGAGTTTCTAGGCAGAAGTAAGGGGGGGCTCACCTGTGACTAACACAATAGTTTCACAGAAATTAAGAGCTGAGATGTTAGAGAAAGACATGCTGGCAAGCCCTCTGCACTTTTCTTTTTCCACTTCAGTAAAAGAAAGCTGGCTCAGGACTGTCTCTCTGTTTCCCTTCATCAGTGGGAAGCACAGAGAGAGAGTAGTCCTGCTGCATACTGATTTTCAGTGTAGCCTTGTTACCCTGAGTAGAAAGAAGATACTGTGTAGGTTAACCAGACTGAACATAGAACAAGAATAGCTGCCTTTTTATCTTACAGCTCTGGGGCATATTTGCAGCAAACTTCTCTTTCCCTGTGTTTGTCTGGGTGAAACCTCTTTGACAGGTTTCTGTCTTTGCCTCCAATGAAATCTTTGCAGGGCGAGGGACTTCGCATTGGTTTTGTTTGTTTTTAAGTACTGCTGTTCCTAAATATAGTGGTGGGACAGAAGGAAGGATCCCCAAGGAAGGCTATCAGAGAAAGGGTCCCTGCCCTCAGAGGGGACTCTGCATCTTTCCCTTGTTTAGTCCTGCCCTCCAGCACTGCAGCAGCTTCTGCCTCTCAGGTTGGGTGAGGCTGTGGCCTTGTTACAAGTGAGCTGCACTTTCCTAGGTGAGGATGACAAGCTGATCCTTTGTGACGAGTGTAACAAGGCCTTCCACCTGTTCTGCCTGCGGCCAGCACTCTATGAGATCCCAGATGGGGAATGGCAGTGCCCAGCGTGCCAGCCTTCGACAGCCCGGCGCAGCTCTCGGGGCAGGTGAGTGACCCTCCTGCCCTTAGCCTTGTCACAGCACAGTCCTGGCCCTGTTTCCACAGGATCCAAACCAGCCTGAAGCAAAGTCCCTTAAAAAGGTTTGAAACCACCCAGTTAAAGCAGCACTGGAACAAAAGAAAAGCAGTTTTTTCAGGATATAAGTTTAGCACACCTGTGTTGTACAAGTTCATGAGTTCTAATAAATAACTTGGGTTTGGAAATGAAAACATGTGCAAAACACGCACAAAATTAACTGCACTAAGGACTGTTGTTCCCTTTGAGCAGCTGGTAGGGTTGTTCTTCATGTAGTTGGTGGCTCTGCGGTTCTGTGGGTCCCTGGGCTGGGTTACTGGGGTGTTCTTGTAAGCTAGAGCAGACATTACTCCAGGCTGCAGCTCAGTCCCTACTCTGCTACTACAAATCAGGCTACAAAATGCCATTCTAATGGTTTTCTGGACCTGATAACTTTAGCAAGACAGGAGCACCTTACAATGTGACAAAGGGAAAATGATTTGAGGAGATGTAGCAGATGTTCGTTGCCTCCTGACAGCAAGGGGTTGGATTGGTTTTTTTCCGTTGCAAACTGGAACTTAAGCATTTTACAGTGAATGTCCTGTGCTGGTGGTGACTGCATCTCCCTGCGTGTCAGTGAGGTGAGGCTGTAGCATGGCAGCTGATGCAGAAGCAGCTAACAGATCCTCCCTGGCTGAGCAGCAGCACAATAGAGGTGTGCCAGCCAGTACCGTGCAGGTGGTGTATGGCCTTAACAGTATTACTTACTCCCCGAACACCATTTAAGAGTTTCTCAGGCTTGTACAGAAATGACAAGGCTGAAAGGCAGCTGTTCTGGCCTGAGTTCATAGATACTTTGATGTGGCAGAGTCACCTGCAAGCTGCTCAGCTCCTGGCCCAGAGCCATCAGGTGGGGAATACCTGTCCTGTTATCTGCTTTCTGCTCTTGTCTTCCTGGCTGAGGTAGGAAAAGAATGTCAGCCTGGCAGATCTTTTAGCCCCTGTGCTGTGGAAGTTTTATTCCTTTTTTTGCTCAAGATCCTCTTTCTCCAGGGTATTTAGGCTCCCACAGCAGCTTTGCCTGTGTCCCTTTTTACCTGTGCATGCTGGTTTTTAATGGTCTGAATGAGACCCCCACCTGCAGTGCTGCCTCCAGCTCAGGGGTCCCCAGCACAGGAAGGAAGGACATTGACTTGTTGGAGCAAGTCCAGAGGAGGCCACCTGGTTGATAGGAGGGATAGAGCACCTCTGCAATTAAGGAAGGGTGAGAGAGCTGGGATTGCTCAGCCTGGAAAACAGAAGGCTTTGGGGTGACCTAATTGCAGCCTTCCAGTACCTGAAGGGAGCCCACAAAAAAGATGAAGAGAGACTGTTTACAAGGGGGAATGTCTTCCTTGACAGAAGGCAGGGTTAAATTGGATATTGGGAAGAGATTCTTCCCTGTGAGGGTGGTGAGGCCCTGGCCCAGGTTGCCCCAAGAAGCTGTGACTCTGCCATCCCTGGAATTGATGGAGCTTGAAGCAACCTGGTCTAGTGAAAGGTGTCCCTGCCCATGACAGGGGGACTGAAGCAAGATGGGCTTTAAGGGCCCTTCAAACCCAAACCCTTCTATCATTCTATGAGTGACTGAACAGACACAGGTGAGAAGCCAGAATGTGTTGGGCAGAGAGTCTGGGTGGCTTCTGACTTCAGAACGTGAAGGAGCCTGACATTCTGTTCATCAGTCTGTTTTCCATAGTATAAGGAAACCAATCTGTTTCCTTTAGTATAGGGAAAATATTTCAGCAGGAAGAAGACCCCCTGCTGAAACTCTTTAGGCCTGGCCTGCAGACCTGGGTAAATAGCAGATCATCGTCTCAGGGAGGAATAATTACACAGCAGTCACAGTCTTAAAATCCACTGCCCTGTGGTCATGGTGCCTAGAATACCAAAAAATACCCAGATTCAGCTGTTGGGAATTTTCAGCCCAGATGTTTAGCCAGGGAAGTGCCCTTTGAGCTGTAGCTACAACTTGTTACTGTGGAATACAGCTTGGGCTGAGCCTGGTGTTTGTCGTACAGCCCAAACAGTACCGGCGGGCCTGGGGCCACTGGTGCCCAGGCTCTTGTACCACAAACATATATACCTGCCTTTCTGTAGGAGCTATGCAGAGGATTCTGCTGAAGATGAAGGTGAAGAGGGTGAGGAAGCTTCTGATGAACCAGATGCTGAGGAGGAAGAGGAGGAGGAAGAAGACTATGAAGTTGCTGGACTAAAATGTAAGGCTTTGACTGTGTAGGGAAATAACAGAAAATAGTAACCCTCTGCCTTCAGCGTCTGAAATACTGATCCTATTTGGGACTTGTGCTTTTCCTCATGCAGAGCAGGTATAAGACTGGGAGATATCACAGGGGAAAGCTGTGGCTGTGCTGTGATTACTTGGGGAGCTGGACTGAATCCTTGGCCGTTTGAGATGGAGTCAGCACTAGCAAAGACTGAAACTGCTTGCTGCCCAGTCACTCTGTGCGAATACTGATAACACTGTTCCGAGGGCTGAGAAGGGTCTGCAGAGACTGCAGTGGGGTAGGGGGTCAGCAGAGCCACGGCAGCACCAGCAGTTCCTGGGACTGGCAGTCTCTGCGCCTACAGGATGTTGTACACTGGAAGCTGTTAAATGCTTATGGAGGTCTCACTACAGCCCCCTCTCCTTACTTTTCTTTTTCCCACCAGTTCCTAACTCTTTGAGTGCAGGACTTCTATGGTGATTTGGCAAGGAGGCATTTTGAAATAGGAGGACTGGCACTTCCTCTCTATTCCAGTGGGAAGGCACAATGCTCCAGGTGTAGTGTGGCGTGAACCACCAGCACCCTTTGGTTGCATACAGAGACCACTTGGGATGCATAACTGGAGCATTCCTGGGCAACTGGGAGGAATAGGAGACTGTTTTCTAGACTCCTCGATGTCTGCTTCTCCACCTGAACATAATTAGTATGTGTATCCACTTTGGTTTTAGGGGAGTTTGATTCGGTCTCAGTTGGGCAACTTGCTGCACTGAAAAGCTCGGTCTGGGAATGGCACACTGCCAGCATTTGCTCTCCGTCAAACTGTCCTTGACTGACATAACATTAACTGCAGGTCGTCTTAAACAGAGCAGATGGAATCCAGAGACTGGGACCCAGAGGATTATCCCATGTTTTTTTGAGGGTTTCCATCCAGGCCTGAGCCTTGATTCCCCTGCTTTATTCTGGTTTCAGGGAGGCTCACAGATGCCATGGCTATGCACACTGCTTGTTGTCCTGCGGCATATCCATGTCCACACTTGGAGTGTGTTCAGCCTGTGTTGCATGGCCAAGGCAGGAGCTGAGCCAAGCTTTCCAAACAATAGCAAAAGAGGGTTACAGTCACTAAAAATAAAGTGCTAAATGCAACCTCTGGCTTTAAAGAGCATTAGCATGGAAAGGTCACTGTGGAAAACTTTTGTTTTAATAGAGAAGTCACATTGATCCTCATGGCGTTTATCCTGAGGGATCTAACCTAGAATGTTGGATTGTCAGACATTTAGCACGTGCTGCACGCTTGACACACAAGCAGAGTGACAGCAGGCAGACGTCCTGAGGTCCTGCCACACGCCCAGCACGGGGGGCCCAGCATGATGATTTATGGGACAGGGCTGGATCAGAGGCTGCAGCTGAGGTATCCAGTGTGTTGGATACAGCTTGCTCAAGGATTTGAGATCAGGTGGAAGGGGTTTGACTTAGGAAGGCAAACACATTCTCCTCATACAGAGGGTCATGGAAGAAACTTAAGACAAGGGAGTGCGTCAGCATGCTTGCATTGCCACCGGTGTGGAGCTCTGACAGGCAGACTCACACAGGCCAAGTGTCTTTCTGTAGGATGTAATGCGGCAGCCCCAGTCTCGGGGAATAAAATCCC
Organism: Rhipidura dahli; assembly: GCA_013399225.1. Lineage (NCBI taxonomy): Eukaryota > Metazoa > Chordata > Aves > Passeriformes > Rhipiduridae > Rhipidura > Rhipidura dahli. The sequence continues at coordinate 50,900 of VXAC01005216.1, read as the reverse complement.
ATTGTTTCTCACTTGCAGCACGTGGAGCAGCTCCCAGCTGCAGTAACTCGACACTCCCCCTTGCACACAGTTCCCTTCTCAGGGGTCTTACCAGCTGGCTTATCCCAGTGTGTGGGCCACTTGGAAAAGTACCCATCCCCAAAACGGTGAAGAGCAAAGGGGCAGCAGGAAACTGAGGAAACTCCAGGTTTCTGCTCCTGGTGCTTTCAGAAGGTGTGTTGCAGTGCTGTTTGAGACAACTGGCTGTCCTTGCATTGCTTCCCTGTCTCTCCCTCAAGCCTTGATGTGTTGGGGTCTCTTGGTGCTGCAGGTAGAGGGGTTTGCTGTGACCTGCAGTGGATGATCCAGGAGCTCCCAGGTCTCCCTCGGAGCTTGAGGATCTGCTGTGTGTGAGTACCCTTTAGCAGCAGGCTGTTACTAGCCTCTTTGGGCAGAAGGTGTGAAAGCGCAGCTGACATGAGGCTGGGTGGTGTCTGCTCCCAGATGGACGCAGTCCTCTAAGCCCATGGCTTATCTGTTTCAGTGAGGCCCAGGAAGGCAGCCCGGGGCAAACAGGGCTCCATGTACTCCTCGAGGCAGGGAAGGCACCAGAGGAAGAAGCAGGTGCTGCACCCTGCGCGGGGACCCCGGCAGCGCACGGCACCTGTCAACGGCGCAGACATCGATGAGCTGGTAAGAGCCAAATTGCTCCCTGGAGACTGCTCACATTGTGAGTTATAAACCAAACAGGTGGCACACTTCCTCCCTCCCCTTCGCAGAGAAATAGCCTGAATCCTAGTGGAAGACCGGGCTGGGCTGGGTTAACAAAGAAGACATATCCTTAAGGGCCCGCTGCAGACGGAGTACAGATATGCCAGGCATCCCTTTCCAGCCACTTTCACACATTGTCCCCTTGAGCAGCAGGCAGCCTGCAGCTTGTTAAAGGGTTTTAAATAGTATCCATATGTCTCTGTGGAGAGGTGGGGGAACTGAGGGGGGTCCTGGATGGCCAGGGAATGCCAGCAATGCTGGACCCTTGCTCCCCAGCCTTGGCCGTTTTCTGACAGTTGTTGTCCGAATGGTCACTCCCCAACTTTCAGGACATAATTTGGCTGGTTTAGGTTTCACTTGACATTTAAAGAATAAAACCATAGGCAGTCTGTGCGTGCTGGGTGGGGGGAGCTGCAGTGAGTGTCTCTGGGGAGCAACATGCCATGGGGAATATGTGAGGATACTCCAGCCCCACAGCCACGTCACAACGCCCTGCAGATCTGTCATCTGTCCTGTGACCAGCACTAGCAGTGCTGGTGTGAGCTATCACTCACCTTGCTCATAGTCTGTGGGCCTAACTGCTGCTTATGCTGGGTCTGGGGGACTGGCTTGTGGTCTATGTTACACTGGAGAGCAAGCAAGCACAGCATAGGCAGCCACAGCCAGCACAGAGTGCTGCCCCAGTGGGGTAAATCTTACTGGAACAGCTAGGTCAGGGTCTCTGACAGCACACTGGCTCAGAGAAGAGGACTCTGCTAGGATTTGTCATTTGTCGTGGGAAGAGACCGGAGCTGGGTCAGAATAGTGAGTGCCCTGTGCTGTGGAACCTTCCTGTCATTCAGTGTTTCCTCGGCAGCGACGGCCCACGAGCTGTGCTCTGGGAGCTATGGGGTTGTCCCCATGCTGGGTGGGACCTGTGCTGGGTCCCTGGACACATCTGACCTTGTACTGATCGTGTGCAGGGACAGCAGCACTTGGGGCACCAGCTGCTCCCTGGGATTTGAAATGGCACAGTCAGCTCTGCCAGGGCAGAATGGCAGCACAAGTGCTTCTCCCTCTGCTTTGGATGCTGCCCACCACAAGCTCAAGAGAAGGCAGAGAGAGGGAATTCACATTCTCTATTTGCTGGTATTTATTTTTTGGCTGCTTGTTGTGGCCATATTGTCTTTGAACTTTGAAAAAGCTGCCTGCCACCAGAGGAGAGCTGGGCAGTTTGTGAGCCATTCCCATCAAGCTCCTGAATGCAGCTCCTGTCCTGAACCCAGGAGCCACACATCATGCATGTCATAATCATAGAATGGCCTGGCTTGGAAGAGGCCCTAAATGCATCTCATTCCAGCCCCTCAGCCATGGGCGGGGATATTTTCCACTAGACCAGGTTTTTCCAAGCCCTGTCCAGCCTGGCACTGAACACTTCCAGGGATGGGGCAGCCACAGCTCCTCTGAGGAGCCAGTGCCAGCCGCTCACCATGCTCACAGGGAAGAAATGTCCTGGCTGTGCTAAGAACCAGCTCCTTTGGCCTCAGGGCTGTTTGCTAAACCCCAAAGCCTGTAGTGGTTCCCTCTTTACCAACACCCTTTGTGTGGGCAGGTCCTTCAGACAAAGAGGACGGCGCGTCGCCAGAACCTCGAGCTGCAGAAGTGTGAGGAAATCCTCGGCAAGCTGATCAAGTACCGCTTCAGCTGGCCCTTCAGGTGAGGGCAAGTGACGTCCTCTGCGGGCAGGACTGGCCACAGGCAGTGTGAGGGTGTGGGCTGGCTGTGATGCAGTCGTGCCAGATCCACCTGGGAGACTTAGGCCTCCAAAAGCAAGTCATGTGTGGGAAGAAGCTGCTCCAGAAGAAACCACCATGTTCTCAGTCTTCAGCTGGACTGAAGATGTGGTGCCCTTCTGAGGTGGCAGGCAAGGGGCAAGGAGGTAGGTGTTCTCTGCTGCCTCTAGGATTTTTGGAGCACTGAGGTGCAGCGACTGAGGGAAGGTACGGACCTTCCCCATGCCTGAACCAGCTCCCTGGGCTCCTGTCCTTCCCATTCCTGTGCCACAGGGCTGATGTGTCTGTAACACATCACGTTGAGGTACTGCTTGGGCTTGTTGCACCACCATGGGGCTGCAGGTCAGGGGTGCCACAGGGGTGAAGGGGTGGGGGGACCCCACTTCTCTGCAGTGGTACTGGGGTTGGCATTCCCTTCCTATCTCTGGCTCTTCCTTTGGCAGGGAGCCAGTGACCACAGAGGAAGCTGAAGACTACTTTGAGGTCATCAGCAACCCCATGGACTTCCAGACTATGCAGAGCAAGTGCTCTTGCGGCAGTTACCGCTCCGTGCAGGAGTTCCTCTCTGACATGAAGCAGGTGTTCTCCAATGCCGAGCGCTACAACCAGAACGGGAGTCATGTACTGTCCTGCCTGGAGAAGACAGAGCAGTGTTTGATTGACATGGTGCACAAACACCTGCCAGGCCACATGTATGTGCGCAGGAAGCGCAAGAAGCTCTCTTCCAGGTGCCAGGGACTGGAGGAGCAGGAAGGAGACAGTGAGTCAGAGCCCCTTGAACATTCCCGGGGGCGGAAAAGGAAGAAATGAGGGATGGGGAGACTAGGGGGAGAGCCAGAGCTGGAGCAGGCCTTCTGGTGCTGCCAGGCAGTCAGATGGGTTGTCTGGAGGGAGTTGAGAAGCAGCGGGCACTTCTCTATTAATCCAGCCTTCTCTTGGACCCATCCTAGTTTTAATTTTTCTGAAATTTCCTCAAATATTTCGTCATCCATTGAGTGGCAATGACTTAATGCTTCCTCCAAAATTCACAAAGGTCTTCACGAGTCAGTCCTACCAGGAGGGGAAGGTGGGAGGGCAAGGGGAGGGCCCAGCCAAGCTTGGCTGGGCAGAGGAACACCAAGCCTGCTCCAGCTCAGGCACTGTCAGTTTCCTGGAATGAATCTCTTCCTCCCCTCTGCAAGCATCCGGAACGCAGTGGTGCCGTCTGCTGCCAGTCATGTGAGCACACCAGCCTCAAGCTGGTGCAGGGGTGGGGTCCTATTGCTCCATAGAAGGACTGGGTGCCATCAGGCCAGTGGGCTACTTGGGCTTATATGTATATATTTATATGGTGTTAATTCTGAGCCCTGATGCTGGGCTGTGTGGGGCGAGCAAGCACTTAGGTCTGCCGTGGTCTGGCTTTCACCAGCATCCCAACACCACTGCTCCAAGGTGCTCCAGCTTTCCCTTGGGGAGCAGCCCTTGGAGGTCTGTCCAAGGAGGGCTCTGAGCTCAGCTCCCCACCTGTACACACCAAGAGGCGGCTCCCTGCTCACCTGGACCTGCATGCGGTCATGCAGCCCTTTGGAAGCCGCAAGTGCCAGCAGCAAACTGGAGAGTGTGGGTGTCTGCACAGCCCAAGGAGAGCTCCAGGGCCAGGGGCACAGCAGAAACATGTGCTATGTAACTTTTTAAATTAATTTTTTAGTTGAAAGTGGCTTGTTTCTAGCTGTGATCTTGTACAAAGAACACCTGTAAGATACCCTTGTCTTGCTTTGGCACATGTACAGTTTATATAAAATCATGTTTGCTTTATATTTTCCCCCTCTTTAAAACTCGTTTTCTGACCAGTAGCAGGAGTTACATCAGGGAACTTTGGCGGGGAGGAGAGGGGGATCCCAGTCCTTCTCAGCCACAATCTCATGACATTTTGTAGTAGCACCCTCGTTCCTGTGCCATGGCCCGGCACCAGCTCCTGCTGCCCCACATGCATTTTCCCTAAGAAAGAGGTTGGTTTTCTCATTCTCTCTTCCTCTCCATCATGACAGGTTTGGATCATACAATCAGGGCTTGAACTTCTTATCCCAGAATTGTTTGATTTAGAATAAATGGGCCATGGGGCTGTTCAGTGCTGGTTTTGTAACAGAAAAGCAGAAGCAGCTGTTGTAGCTCCTGGGATTTGAGAAGAAAAGAATCATTGATTACAAATTGCAGCCTAGTTTTGTGAACTTCTTAGGTTTGAGGGTTTTTTTAAACAGGTATTTGTTTTCAGTTCTGTCAATGACTGCAGATGAGGCAGGTTTCCAGCCTGTTCCCTCTCCCCAGCCTCCCACCCTGCCCCACAGAATAGCACTGATGTTTGTATTTCGCACGTCCCTTCAGAGGCTGTTTTGTCCTGTTTCCTAGAGAACATTTCCTGCAGGTCCTACATGGTGGAACCTTTGGAACTGCACGTTTTCTAAAAATCAGTGTCATTTGGGGGGAGGGGGTTTCTGCGAAGGGCTGTACTTGTAATAAATTGGAAACTTAAGAATAAACATTATGTACTTGTGTTTGTAAACCTGGCTTGTGTGAGTTCTTTGTGGGTCCCTGTGTTCTTGTGGGATTGTCTGAGATGGCTTGCCTCTGCCTTGCAAGAACTGCCATTGGACACTTCTGAAGGGTAAATAGAGCTGTGAAGGGAATGGTGAGTCCAGGATCAGGTCAGCTTCTGAGATTGTGCTGGTGTGTTGTTGCCCTCCCCAGGGACAAGGAACAGGGCTGTGCTCTGCCTGCCCCTGGAGTGGGGAGCAGTCCTTGTTCCCAATGTGACTGCCAATGTGACAGTTGTCCTGTTCCATTCAGGGTGGCAGTGGGTACTCCTGGAGGGACTATGAAAGGTGAGGAGGAGTTGGGATGTCTCTGCTGTTTCACTCCAGTGAGGCCTGGCTGTCCCCAAAGTCTCTTCCCTCCTGTTGGGGTGTGTTTTGCGCAGCACGGCTGGAGCAGTGATGCCCCAGTGCTCGTGACAGCCCACAGCTGTGACACAAAGAGTTTGGCCAAAGCTTTGCTTGTTTCTGCCAGGAGGACAAGGGTTCCTGGGTGTCTTCATCCTCCTCCTCACTCTGGATCTGAGTTGGGAGTGCTCCAGCCAGGCCCCATACTGCGGGGCAGGGGGACTCCTGATGGGTTTGAGGGCTTGAAGGCTCTCGGCAATGGACAGATGCTGTTTTCCCTGGAGAAGCCTCATCCCTTCTCTACAGGAGGTGGTTTGGCTTGCTGGCCATGCAACAGGACCTGGGTGAATCTGAGTGACTCCAGCTGGGACATTTCCAGGCCTCAGCGTGGAGATCTCACAGCAGCATCTGCTCCAAGACCTTTTTGGAGACTTGCTTTTTATAGCAGCCCCTCCATGGCATCAGTGTCCTGTGCAGGGCTATAAATAGCTGTCCTCACACCTGGCAGGGCAGTGTGGGTGCTTGGCGGGCAGCCGGGGCCCTACTACCACCATCACCAGCCCTGCTGCACCCACTGCCTGCGACAAACGCTGGGGGCTCCTATGATTGCTGGAGTTCCAGCGTGGCCTTGAGAAAATGAGGCCCAACTTTGGCCCACTGGGTTTCCTCATGGTTTAATTCTCAATAATTAATTAATAGTTTGTGTAATGGGGTTTTTAACACATTCCCAGAGCATAGCAGCTTTTCTTTTGCTACTCAAACCTGTAGGGAGTGTCCATCTCTGTGAGGGTGAATAACCTCCATGGCTCAGCAAGTGCCGGGAGTGATGAGACTCCACTTCTCCGTCCTGAGCTGGACCAGGACCTCAGGGTATCCTGGGCCTGTTCTCACCCAGCTGGCAGCCCCAACCCAGCCTCTGTAGCCATCCCATCCCACCCTCTGCAGCCATCCCACCTCAGTCTCCACAGCCATCCCAAGCCAGGGGCTGCCCTGTGGGGCCTGGGCAGTGCTGAACCCCACTTTTCTCTTGCTCAGAGGCTTCATCAGAGGCAGATGTTTGGTGCCCTTGGGGCTGCTCTGAGGAGCATGGAGGTGGGATGCAGGGATGAGCTTGGTGGGAGGGGGGGAGGGGGTACAGAGGGAGGCTAAGCCCCACAGCACGGGGTTGAATGAAGCTGTGACTAGGAGCCAGCAGTGTCCCTGGGCCAGTCCTTCCATGTGACAGCTCTGCTTTGCAACAGGCTCTGTGGAACTGTGTCCCAGCCATGCTCAGCTCTCAGGACTGGCAGCCTCCAGTGGAGCCAGCTGGGCTGCCGAGGCTGATAGTGAGCAGTGGTGGGTGCCGCTGGCCACTCTTGGGCCCGATAGCAGGGGCCTGTTGGGACAGGTTATCTGCGTGAGTGCTCCACAGGCAGCTGCTCCTTGGCAAGCGCTGGGTGCTCAAGGGCAGCCTGTCCCCAGGGGTGCCGCCAGCCGGGCACCAGCACTGGGCTGCGTGCCTGGTGCACAAGGTGAACTGAGCTGGTGCTGGGCTTAGCACCTGGGGCAAAACACAGGGAGAACATGTGGCCCTGTGCCCCCTTCCCAGGTAGCCCCCACTTAGAGCCGTGCCCAGCTCCCCAGCTGGACTTTGGAGCCTGTCCTGAAGCCAATATTGACTCTCCTACCCTAGGTCATGGCCCTTTTCTCTGCCCAAAACAAACTTTGCTGTGGCAGTCAAGGGAGCTCCAGAGGCTGCAGCCCACCAGTGCTGGGGTCTTTGGCGGGGGCACCCCGCCAAAGGGACCCCCTTTTGGTGGGGTCTTTGCCCTGGCACCATCATCACCACCAGCCTCAGGAAGGGGCTGGATGCCCACCAACACAGCGAGGGGTACCCAGATGTGGTGAGAGACCCTCAGTTGTCCCCCCAGCCACACCATATGGGCACTGGGAGCTCCTTTGCACCTCATCCGCCACACCAGCTCCTGGGGGAGGAAAAAGGCTTTCCTCAGCTCAGTGACCCAACTTCTCCTTCCTTCCTGGCATGCTGGGGGTGGCAGGGAGAAGATTAAAGGTGCTTCACCACATCAGTCCCTGCAGCACAAAGCCCTGGCACAGCTCGATGGTGGGTGAGGGGCCCCGACTCCGACCCCTGTCCCCACTCCAGCCCTGGGGGGGAGTCTCGCCCCTGTCCTCCAGCCACAGTTTGATAGTCTGAGCCCTAAGGGCTTCATTAGAACGGGGGCCAAGGGCTGTTGGGGTGAGCAGTGGGTGCCAGGTTGAATGCTGGAAAGAGGTTCCGTTGCTGGGTTGTTGCTACCTGGGCAAGAGGTCAACACTCCCTGGGGCCCAGCGCTGCCCAGACTGCAGGCTGGCTAATTAACAGGTAATGAGAGGATGGACAAATCTAAGCATCATTAGAGCTGTGTTGTCCCTACAGCTCCTGCCTGCCACAGGTGCTGTGCTGCCTGCCCTGCCATAGCCCCCTGCCCACTTCTCTTCCATAGCACTGGGAACTGCCGGCACACTCCTGGGGACAGCCGGGCAAAACAGCCCCACCAAACCCCTGAGGAGATGAGCTGGCCCCTGCCAGTGCCTCAGGATGTCTCGGGGAAGGGTGGGCAGTTCCCCTCCTCTGAGCCCCCGCAGAGCCACCCTCCTGCCTGCCCTGTGCCCGCCAGCCCCGGCTCCCCCCGCCAGCCCTGCCAGCACCAGCTGAGGCTTGAATTTCCCTCCGGACAATGGGGAAGGCGAGCTGGGATTGTAACCAGAGCGGGGGATAAATAA
>VXAC01005216.1:4595-40022 GCA_013399225.1 Rhipidura dahli | reverse complement strand
AGGGACGGGGGGCGGGGGGCGGGACCCACGCGGGGAACCGGCACCGGGACCCGAGCGCAGCCCTGGAGCTCCCCGGCACTGGGGACACGCGAGCGGGGGAAACGCAGTCTCACACACAGACGCATACAGAGACACGAACACACAGACACACAGACACGAGCACACACACACACACACACACACACACACAGAGATGCACACACAAACATACAGACACACACAAACACACGTGCACACGTGCGCGCTCGCGCACACACTAATAAGCACGTGTCCATGTGCACACAAACACACGTAACACACGCTGTCACACATTAATGCATACACACAGACGTGTACATACATGTATGTGCACACCCTTACATGCACGTGCCTACGCACACACACTATCACACGTTATTACACACTAAAACACACTAACACACAGGCACGTACACACACTAGCATGCACTAACACACACAGACATATCTACACACTAATGTGCACATGCACACACACATTAACATGCATACCCATGCCGTGTGCATGTCCACGGGCACACACACATACGTTCACATGCACACGCCCACACACGTACACAAGCATGAACACACACATACAAGCACACACATACACTAACACACACATGCACGTGTACTCACAGACAGACACACGTGCACGTCCACACACCGCCAGCCAGGCCCCGCACACCCACAGGGTCGTGCACTGGCCCATGTGCGCACATGTACACCTGGGCTCAGGGACACACGCGACCTCACCACTGCCCAGACCCGCAGGGTGCTGTCAGGCCCCCGTGTGCCCGCAGGGTGTGCGTGAGCGGCTGAGCACACCTGGACACACTCCAGAGCTTGTTGGCCCTGGGGGAGGGACCCTCTCCCCACAGGGTGACGTCCCTTCAGTTTGGGAACGCAGACTGCCACTTTGGTGCTGCCACTGAGAACTGCGTAACTCACAGTACGTGGCACAAAGTGCATGTGCCCCTGGGGTTGGGGACATGGTGGGACAGTGGGGACTCCAGGAAATGGCTCAGCTCCGGTGCCCACAGCACAGGACAGGGAGAGCCATGTCACCGGCTGAATGACAATTCAGGGCAGGCACAGGGCAGGGGACAGCAATGTCACTGTAAGGCCAGGGCAGTTCTGGGAGGTGACACAAGTCAGGGTGGTCAAGGCAGGGCTGCCAGACCCCAAAATCCAATGTCCCACTCATAGGGTGACAAATAACATCCAAGGCATGGGGAGGTGTTAAAAACACTCAGGGGGTGACAGCACCCCTGAGGACAGGCTTTGCTGCACAGGCCACCATCACAAGGCACCACCAGCAGCCCCCCACTCCTGGGAGCTGCCGATCCCAGGTCAGCCCCAATTGCTGTGTGCCATCTCCAGCACCTGTTTGGGAGCAGATCGTCCACCCTAGGGGTGATTCCAGCAGGGTCCCTCAAGTGTCCTAAGGGACACCCGGCATCCAGTGCCTGGCTGGCGCCAGGGGGTCCAGGCATCCTCGCAGCCCTGTGATTTCTTTAGTAACCACATAACAACCTGTCAGCGAGGCCTCTAATCACTGACACCCACTGTGCAGGATCCAAATATCCCAGTCCGGTGCTATAGGGAAATTCCATGGGAGCTGCTTATCGGCCATGTAATGGAGTGGGAGATAAGGTGTTGCCCTGGAATTTCCCTGTAACACAGGATGTCTGCACACTGGGCTCCAGGGCCCTGGGAAAAGGGTTATTGGGGGATATCTGGGATTTTATTTGGGATGTTGGAAGAGCTTCGTCACCTTGGCCCACCACCTCCGAGGGGTTCCAGAAGTCACTGTCCCATGTGCCCAGTGACACAGAGCAGCTTCCGGGGCTTCGTGCCGTGGGTTAGGGCCACATGCACTAAGAAATGGCTCTTTAGGGGTATTTTGTGCTGTGGTGCAGTCCTGGGGACAAATTGTCATGCATGGCTGAGCAGCAAAGTGATGGGGATGGAGATGGCACCTGTAGTGTGCTGGGACCTTTCCCTTGGTCCCTCATCCCTCCACACCCAGACCCAGGGCATGTGTCCTGTGTGAGGGACCCAAGGCTGTCACTGCCACCACTCCAGGGCACCCCAAATATAGCTCTGGTTACTGAGGCTTCCCTTCAGGGAATTGTTTTCTAAGGAAAACTGGGAAGTATGACCTGGAAAACCTGAAACGTCTCTGACCCAGCCCTGGCTACCCAGCGAGGGTCTTGGATGAGCAGTGGGCACAGGCACAAGCTGGATGAGACCTGGGGTCTTAGCCCCACCTTCCTGGTTCACCTCCATGGATGTCCTCCCACCCCCCAACCTGGGCTGTGAAAAGTTAAGGGGGGCGGCACAAATAAATGCATTTTAATTTAATTTTGCTTTAATACATAAAACTGTTGCTCTTGGTTCCTGTTACTGAAGCCTGGCCAAGAGAAACACAAGGATTTTTGGAGTCAAGGGGCTCCTTATAGAGGTGTGCCTGCCCTTTACCTCTGCCCTGCACCTTGGGGTGCTCCTCCCTCACCCCATCCCCCTCAGGTACTCCTTGGGGTGCCCAAGCCCTGCCTGAGCCTCAGGGACCTGCAGTGGCAGCAGCAAAGGAGCAAAGGAACCTTCCCCGAGCTTCATCTCACCCCAGAGGTGAGGAACCACCAGCGGGAGGAACCACCAGCACCCCAAGCCTTGCCCTTGCATTGCCCCAATGCCTGTGCCTGATGGAGAAGTGACCCGTCCCTGCCTGAGGAACGCGGGGACGGCGGGGCGGGGGCGGGAGCGGGGACATCCCGGCCACTCACAGAAGCCGAGATCTCCAGCAGGTCTGGGAGCCCCACAGTGAAAACAAGAACCCCAGGTAGAGAAACAGAGAGATTTACGGTTTTGGAAGTGGCCCTGCGCTGTGGATCCAAGATCAATAGCAGGAAGAATGGGCTCTCAGAACTGCACAGGAATCCTGCCCGGGAAGCGGCCAGGCAGGCGAGCGGGACGGATCGCCGGAGCCCGGCAGCCTGTGGTTCCTGGCAGAGCTTTGCCCCATTTCCTTTCTTCCCGTCAACAGCGCCTGAAACCTGTGCGAGAGCCTCGGCAAGGGGAGGAGATGGAGGGAAAAAATACGCTGGCTGCCCCCCCTGCTATAGGGGGACTGCAGCAGTGCCCTTCTGGCTAGCCATGGGAGGGTGTCATCATGGGGGGAAGGACTTGGGGGATCCCCTTGGCACCAGAGATAGGGACAGCTCTGGTGGGAGTCAGGGAGGGGGCAGTGGAGGTGGGGAGGAGGTGACAGAGCAGAGGAGGGGGTGGTGGAGCTGGGGAAAGGGCGACGGAACGAGAGGAGGCAATGCATGTGGGGAGAGGGAGGGGAGGGAGGATGGGGAAGTGGAACTAGGTGAGTGTTGGAGTAGGGAAGAGAGTTATGGAGGTGGGGAGGGAGCAGTAGCGTAGAGGGGGTGATGAAGCTGGAGAGGGGGGCAACGGAGCCTGGGAGAGGGTGACGGAGCAGGGAAGGGAGTGATAGAACGGGGCAAGGGAGGAGGTGATTGATCCAGGGAGGAAGTGATTGAGCTGGGGAGAGGGCAGTGAAGGTTGGGAGGATCAGCAGGGCAGGGGAGGGGGCAATAGGGCAGGGGAGGGGGTAATAGCGCAGGGGATTGGAAGATGGAGTTGGGAAGGGGTGATGAGCTGTGGCAGGACTGTGGGTGCTGCTCTGCCCAGCCTTGGCCAGGGCAGCAGGACTTGTTGCAGGGAGGTGAGGGGCTCTATGCAGCACTGCACTTGCCTCTGCCCTGTCGAGCCCCCAGATCCCCAGCGGTCCCAGCTCCCACCGAGTGCCTGGCTCATACAGAGAGGCAGGGGCTGGGGCAGGGAGAAGAATCCACCTCGAGAGGACAGGCCATGTCCAGGGTGAGCCAGGGCTCCAGGCACCCCATGCCCTCCCTGCCAGCTTGGAGGTGGGAGATGGCACAGTCCTGCAGCGATCTGGGAGGGATAATTTTTCCCTTCCTGAAGAATTTCACAAGAATAGCTGTGCAAAAGGCCAGAGGCTTCAGTTTCAAAGGGATGCCAGTGCCAGGCCAGATGGGTTGCTGAGCAGGTGGAGGGGTCCATCCTGGGAGCAATCCATGGTGCTGTGGGCTGGCACCCACCTGGCCAGAGGGGCAGATTACCCCTGGCCACCACCTTCTTGGGGACACCAGGAGCACCACCAGGAGTGAGCCTCAAGCCCAAGCTCCTCCTACCCCTGGGCACAATCCTGTGTGATGCCAATGCACATGCATGGGCAACAGACTGTGCCGACCACAGGGCAGCTGATCTCTGTGCCCCTGGGCAGGTTCTATGCCAGGGGCAGGTGCAGTAGTGGGGGAAGATGGGGATTTTGGGATCTGGTCCCCAAACAAGCAGGTGGAGTACAAACAGTGTCCCCAGGCAGTACCCAGTCACCTCCTGGCCTCTGGTTCCCTGCCGGTGTTTGTGGTTACAACCCAGCCCATGGTGCAAGGACACTGTGGCCAGGACTCAGGGACACAGGCATGTGTGACATTGCCAGAGATGCTCACTGCAGCCTTGTCACCCCATCACCCCGCAGCTGGGGAACTGTGGGTCCTGGTGCCAGCCAGTCCCCCCTCCCCAGCCCTGGCCACATGATCCCTGGGCCATGACATCCCCATACATACAGCAGTGACATGAAGCAGGGAGAAGACACACGGCTCAGAGCATGACCCTAACCCCAGGATCCCTGGGAGCCTGAGGGACCGGCACAGGGATGGGGACCATGCAGCTGTGGGACTCAGGGCAGGAAGACAGTGGTATGTCCCAGGGGAGCCCCTGTTGGGAGAATGAGGGATGAGAAAGGACAATGTCCCTACCTCACCCCCAGTATTTCAGCTGATGAGTGTGGTGGCAGAACAAGGGGCTGCTTTCAGCCTCTGGCGGCACTGAGACACTTGTTGCCATCAGTCTCTCATCAAAGGGGAACCTGGATTGAGCCACATCCCACCCTCAGCCACCTCGCTCACCCCTGCAGACCCCTTCTGGGGGACAAGAGCCAGGTGAGCCCTAGCAGCAGCCATTTACTCTAAACCCTACTGATGGCAGCTGCAGATTGGAGCAGCTGCCTGATAGAGGCGATTGAAGGGTTGGAGCTCCCTCCCAGATGGCTCAGCCCTGAGAAGAGCTGCTCATGCAGCCTCATGCCAGGCCATGGGGCCACTGTGTGCCCCCCCAGGTGAACTTTGGTGCCCACCTCTGTTTCCTGGCAGCCCAAGGATGGGCCAAGGAGGTACCTTGTGCTGGAAACAGGCTCCGAGGTGCTCCCAGACATCCCAAGCCAGCACAGGAGTCCTTTCAACCCAGCCCCACTTGCCCCAGAAGTGAGGTTTCTTCCCCAGGATAACCCATCCTGGGGTGGGTGCCGGCACCAGGTCCTGGTGCTCACATACACACTCAGCCCTTTCTTCAGCCTCAGCCACAGGCTCGGCGCTGGCAGGAGGCTCCATGCTGCACAATGCACCTCCTTGTTCGCCCAGCCCAGGGCTGGCTTGTGGGGAATGGCAGAGAATCGCCTCCGTTTCCTGCTGGAGTTTTATTACATTCACCGTATAAATAAATAAATATGATCCAGAGGAGAAGGGAGAAGCACGGGGCAGGCTGGAGCCAGGCAGGATGTGGGCTGGGGCTCAGCCCCACAGCACCAGGACTGGGGGCACCCTAGGAGGGGGTAGGGGATGCCCCATAGCAGCTGCATCCTAGGATGTCCATGCTCCCTGGTCCCATGCCTTTCCAAGGAGCAGCAAAATCCAGGAGGCAACCACCCCGTCAGGGACTGTGGCCACCAACTCTGCTACTTGACTGGAGGAAAAACCTTCTCCCAAGCAATTTGGGAAGAGTGGGAGCCCCCTCAAGCCCTGCTGCCCTGTAATGAATTGCTGTGGCACACGGAATGATGCCATAGGCCAAGAACCTATGCACAGGCTCAGGCTTTTGTGGGCTCACAGGCTGGACAAAGTCAAAGCATCCCCTGGGAAGAAGGAACGTCCTTACAGAGCTGAGCCACAACCCACTGTATGCTTTAGGAGCAGGGAGGGCTCTTGGAATCTGCTGTAAATGGTTTTATCGCATCATTGACTTGGCCAAGCTCTTCACTTGGTTGCCAAGACCAACCACATGTCCACAGTGCAACCCCAAGGCTCCTGTCACCTGCCACCTCCCCTGAGTGCCCCACAGCCATGGAGGGCTTTCTCCAGCCCTCACCTGCTGGCAGTGCCATTGGTGCTGTAGTTCTCCAGCTGCATGGACCAGGAGGAAGAATCCTGCCTTTTCCAGGGCTCTGATTGGGTTGGTGTCAGCTCCCCCAGCACAGCTCAGCCCAAGAGCAGGGAGAAGGCGGGAGCAGCCCCAGCTGATGCTCTCCTGTCTCTGATACCTCTGGGTGAGTATTTCTCCTCTTCCCAGTTACTGGACAGTTAGGTTCCCAGTGCTGGGAAGCCCCATATTGCATTTCTCCCTTTCTTCCCAGGCCCCTAATCTAGTGGGTGGCAACCCAGTCTATGGCAGGAAGTTGGAACAAGAGGATCTTTAAGGTCCCTTACAGTCCAAACTGTTCTCTGATTCCATGGAAGCAGCACATATTCAGGCATCATCCTGACGGTTCCTACCCAAGGCTGGGCCACTCCTTGCTCTGGACAAACCATTTGGCACCAGCATGCTCCTCCCTGAGCTGGTTCCTCCTTGAGTACTACCTCTTCTCCTCTCCATGTGGAGAACACTAGGAGATCCTCACCTCTCACCTGGCCAGAGGAGAAAGGAGAAAGTTCCTCAGACACGTCTAACCTGTTCACCAGAGAGCTGCCACAGTGCAACAATTCCATCCCCACCTTCCCTGGGCCCTCTCTGGAGAGGAGATGCTGTGGCACAAGGACCTGAGTTCCCCAGAACCTCACTTCTCAAAGAACAGAGCCTGATGTCCTGGCAGGGCCAACTCAAGGGACACGGAAATTTGACAAGTATAGGGCAAAGAATTTTCTCCTTTGATGGAGATGGACCCAGAGCCCTTCTGCCCCTCTGCCTTCCATCACCCACATGGTTTGGGTTCATGTCCAGATGGGAGGTTCCTGATGGATCACTTTGCTCTTCATTGTGACCAGCTGGTTGGATGGACCCTGACACCCCTCAGGGATCAGAAAACCCCTCACCTGCCTGGCCTTCCCAAACACTCCACTGGGAAGTTCAGACCTGGTCCTGGTCTCCCTGGGGAAGATGGGATTTAGGCACAGGGAATCCAAACCAGCAAAGAATTACACCCCAGATGACCCAAGTGTGTTCCAGACAAGCAAGGTGACCTCTTGCCATTCCCCACTCAGAGCATGTCAACCCTCCTGGCACCCGTCCCTTGGGGCAGCACTGGTGGATGCAGGCAGGGAGCTGGAGGGGTGCATCCCACAGGGGAAGGACTTTTTACTGGAGCGGCACCAGCGTCACCTACTTCTATTTCAAAGTAGGTCAAGATCTTATATGCCAAGATCTCTGAAAATATTCAAAAAAACAAAGTTTAACAAAGAAAGAGAGCAGCACCATGGTGAGTCAGCTGCTCCTTTTTTTTCCCCAAAAAATATCTTCACAAGATGGGGCAGTGCCTAGTCAGGTCCATCATCATCATCATCACGGCACCAGGAGCTCAAAACAGCAACTTGGAGTGGAAACCCTCAGGTATGTCAAACAAAAACATGATTCCCTGTTCGCTGGCTAATCCTGTTCTCCTCAAAGGGGAAGAAAACACAAAGCTCCCAGATTTATTCAGCCGAACTCAGCACTTTTGGGTTTTGCTGATGGTGTCTAAATATAGTTTGTGAAAAACAAATAATCTTTCAGGGATTTCTGCTACCTCCATCTCTCCAACCACCTTGTTTAAAGGTCAGTGGCTGCAGTGAGGGCTTGCTGGCATCATTGGGAAGGAGCCTGAAGGTGAGGAAATGAACTTTTTGATGTGTCACCAAGGCTGTGAGCTGAGTCACCCACCCCATGTCTCTTCCAGCAGTGCTGGGATGGGCTCTGGGGTGGCTCCTCTCTGTCCCCATCCCCGACTCCAGTCTGTCCCTCTCCTGGCCCTGCTAATAGCACTAATTTCCTCAGCATGTGCTGGTCACTGGAGGAGATGGGCAAGGCAAAAGCTATTACTGGGGAGGCCGACAGCTGGAGGTGACATCCCTGGAAATGTTCAAGGTCAGGTTGGATGGGGCTTGGAGCAACCTGGTCTAGTGGAAGGTGCCCCTGCCCATGGCAGGGGGTTGGAACTGGATGGGCTTTAAAGTCCCTTCCAACTCAAACCATTCTGTGATTCCATGATCTCATCCCAGAGCAGATCCCAGCTCCCTGAGTGCCCTGCTGAGCCTCTTCCTCTGATGTTCCTGCTTTTGCCCTGCCCCATGGTACCCTGAGTTATCTTTCCCCTCTCACCATCCCTAATCCTTCCCTGTTCCATGGGAAAAAAGCCACGGGCAGGGAGCTGTTGCTAGCTGGAGGAGCTGAAGGTCCCACCAGCTCTCCATAACCCCCAGAATCCAGGTCCCACCAGCTCTCCATACTCCCAGAATCCATGCCTCCAGGTCTGCAGCAGAGCCTGGCCTGAGGGAACACCACATCCCATGGCCCAAGGGAGTGTCACATCCTATCATCCTGCTGTGGCTGCCTGAGGGTTGTGTTGGCAGCAGTCTGGGCAGAACCTAGCTGCCCTCTTAGGTGAGTCCAAGTGTCTTTGCAGCCAGCTCATGGCTCCCAGTAATACAGGTTTGCTGCAAACACCCCAGGAGCAGCAGTGAGGTGTCTGAGTGGGATCTGGGATATCTGTGTGCTGCGAGGGATGGCCTTGGGTGGTGGGAGGGAGCTGCAGCACTGCAGCAAACCTATGTCCAGCCCTGTGCTCCATGTTCTGGTGGGTCCCCTGGCACCTCTGTAGCATTCCCATCACATGTCAGCCCCGGGGGTGCCAGCCCATCCCATGAGAGCTGAAGGCCAGGCAGCCTGTGGTGCTGCTCTGCTTTCCACCAAACTCCTGTCCCCAGCCACCCTGAGCGGGGACACTTCCTGGATCCACTGGGTTTTGGTGTGTGCCCACATCCGTGTCCCTGACATGGGCTCTGCCCTGGCAGGCAGGTCATATCCCAAAGCCCCCAGTGGCCCCACTCCCCTCCCCTCCCACCACATTTTCCACTCTCACTGCAAGCCTCCAGTGCAGGAAAATGTGAGGCCATGGAAAACCAAGCCAGTCCCTGTCATCCAGGCCACATTCCTCCTTCTCCTCCTCAGCCCCTTGACTTTCAAACCACAGGTTTTCCAGTTCTGGGATCTCCAGTGTCCCACCCCAACTGGTTGCCCTCTCCCCCTGTGCAGGACTTGGGAGCACCCCGAGCTGAAGGGAGCCTATTTTGGGCCTCAGAGGGTTTTGTGGAGCAGCCAGAGCTCCAAGGGTGAGTGCTGCTGGTGAAGCTCCAGTGGTACCTCATCCACCTTTCCCTGTGTTGCTCCAAGACCAGGTCCTGCATCAGTTCCAGCCTTCCTGATCCCACATTTGGGACTGATCCCTATGGCATCTGGCACATGAGGCCAGGAAGACACCAGTGTCCCTTGCCTCTGGCCTCACCAAGGGGAGTAGAGCTGGGAATCACCATGTCCCTGACTCTTCCACACTGGAATGACCACAGCCTTTCCCCCAGCACTTCTTATTCCTGACCCACGTCAGTATTCCACCCTCATTTTTCAGACCTATGTGCAAAATCTGAAGTCTCCCTTTGCACACATAACTTCAGAACCTTCTCTACTACCTTCTCCAGAATCACCCCCCACAGCCTGTCGGCACAGTTCCTGACTGGCTTTACACAAGGGGATGCTCCATACTGTGGGAGAGGCAGGGGAGGTACCAGGATACACTAAACACAAGACATGCATGGGAAGGGGTAAACGAACCAGCAAAACTCTGGAGAAAACAGCTCAAATCTGATTTTTTTTTCCCAAAACCTGGAAGAAGAAGTGCAGGAACATCAGAAAGTCCCAATTTCCCTGCCAGTGTCAGGACCAGGTGAGGGGTTGAGGATGCATAAGCTGGACCCCTCCCAAGAACATCCTTACCCGGGGGCTGCATCATCCCCAGGGAGCTCCCTTGGGCCCTGTTTGGATTCGAGTGCTTCTGTCAGCTCTGGAGCTACAGCTGTATCCTGAAACAAATGCTAATTGCTCCCAGTTAAGGACAGACCTTGGATACTCATCAGCATATTGTACCAGCCCTAATGAGTTTCGCAGGATGGCTGGGAATGGAGGCAGTGGAGCTGGGGAAGGCTCCTGCTGCTGGTGTCTGCCCTGAGAGGGGAGATTTGTTTATGCTGCTTTCAGGGAAAGGGAAAATGTGCTTTGGGCTCCCCTGGGCTTTCATAGCAGCTCCTCAAGAGATGGAGCAGGGATGTGGGGGTCCCCAGGGATCCCAGTGCCCCATAGCAGTAGTGCAAGGGCCAGCCCAGGGGACCCTTTTGCCCCGCTGTGATTGGCTGTCTTAGAGCAACACAAAATGTTTCTGGGGCCAGGGCTGGGACGGCACAACACCACAGGCAGCCCCAGAGGGGGATATTCCCAGCTGGGCTGAGCTGAGGGCATTAAGTGAGGGCATCAGGGGCTGCATGACCCTGCAAAACCACCCAAATATGGCAAACAACTGAACCCAGAGCTTGGCTGGGTTGTGGGTGCCCTTCAAGCAACTCAGGCAAGAGGGAAGCAGAGTTATTTCCTCTGGATCCCAAAGGCTGAGCCAGGCTGGATGTTCTGCATGTGATACCACCCTCACTGCTTCTGCAGCTTACAGGGATTTTCCCAAAGCTGGAGGAAAAAACCTTATGGAAGCTGCAAAGTCAGGAAGAGCAGCAACACAAGATGGCAAGATGGGGGTCCAGCTGCACCCAATCCCCTCAAACCCACCCAAGAGAGAAAAAGCTTCCAAAACCTGGCAGATGCTGGAAACACTTTCAGCACTGAATGGAGACACATGGAAATCCCTGTGGCTGGGTCCCAACTCTGCTGGAGGGGGTTGCACCCGAAAACATCAGCCCAGGGCGCTGGGAGCCCCTGGGAGCATCTGCTCTTCTTGGGGGAGGTATCCCCTTGGTGACCACACGGTGGGGAGGTGAGGTATCCCCAGTCACCCTGTAAACAACAGCCGCCTCCTCCATTACCCAGCCAGCACTGCCAGCATGCTGGGGAAGAAAGGAATTTCTGTGTAAATCCCATTTACTGTCGGGTTTCTCACTTCCCGTTCAGTAGACAATCCCAGCCCTCAGCATAGCGCTGCATGAAGGAGGTGGTTTAATATATTTTTGGAAGGAGAGGGAAAAAAAGCCCTCTCTGAAAAGAGCCTCTTTCAGCTAATAATGAAGTGAATATTATATTAAGAGTGAAAACATATTCAGGGGAACTTACAGAGGGAGACAGAAAACCTTTTCATAGCACTCTGGCTACAAACACAACTGCCAATTAAACCGGCTTCGCTCTCCAGCTGGTGCCAACACAAACGAGGGGCCAGAAGCGGAGCATGGAGCTGGCGCATTCCGTGCCCGGTTGGGCTTAGCCGGGTTGGCAGCACAGAGGGGTTTCTGCTTCCATGACTTTCAGAGCCAGCCACTGGAATAAAAAGGTTTGAGTCCCTTCTCCTGACCTGGGGGAATGGGTGCCCAGTGAGGTGAGGGACTCCAGTGCCATGGGGGTCCTTGGTCCTTGTCCCAACACAGGGGCTCCAGAGACATGGGAGTTCCTGGTTCCTGTCCCAACCCAGAAGAACAGGGTGCCCAGTGACTCAAGGGGCTCAAGTACCCTAGGGAGTCCTCTACCCCTGTACCAATCCAGGCGATCCAGTGCCACGGGGGCCCTCGGTCCCTGCCCACAGCCTCCCCCCTGCCCTGTCAGCAGCACAGGGGTGGTGGCAGGTGCCTGAGCCCCCAAGCCCCTGGGATCAACAGGGTTGCTCCTGGCCATGGCTGAGCACCCATCCAGGCTGAGCTGATAGGACCAGCATCCCCACACATGCCAGGAAGATTTGAAGAGGTGCTGCGTCTCCCACTGCAGCACCTTGTATCTTGGAGGAAACCTGTGACCAGCCTGCATCATGAGCTGCCACAACCTAGAGCACCTTCCAGCATCCCTATTTCACATGCCCTGGATGTCTCAGCCCAGGTTTAGCACAGGCATCCCATGGTTTGTTTGCCTGCCAGTGGTCTCACCCCACCCTTGTCCCTGGCAGAGCACAGCCCACACCGTGGGGGGCACAAGGACACCCATCCACATTCTCCAGGGTTTCTGCACCAGCTGCCAGAGGAGGGAACAGGCAGTGGGATCTCACTGCCCTTATGTGTTCTTGGGGGTCAGTGGTGTGCAGGGGAGGACAACATGATGGGAGACGCTCAGGTGACACACAGGGGTTGTGATTCACACTTCACAGAGGCTTTACCTTTGCAGCCCAAGGAGCTGCTGGATTGATGGGTTGAGGGTACACGACAGTTCAGTTTTGAATAAACAGCCATGCCAGGAAAACTTCACCAGAGATCAGATAATCCTGGAATTGGGCAAACCCAGCACAGCTGCAGAGTTGCAGGCGGACATTTGATAAACCCAAACTGGAAATACAAGACCACTGCCGACCTGGGACCAACCTTCAGAACAGCTTCTCCAGGGAACACACTGAAGATGTTCATCAAAACCTATTTCATGGAGGGGGGCAAGGGAGGCATTTATGCCAAAATTAAGAATGACAGTAGGAAACTCTTCTTCAAGTCAGTGTTTTTTGACTACAGACCCAAAAGTGTGGTTCTCTGTAGAGATTTTTGTCTCTTCTGCTCAAGGACCAATATTTCTGCTTTAATGCCAAGTCAGGATCCAAACACACCTCTGATTTTGCCCAGAGGCTAAAAGATTGTATTTCTTCCTTTAATAACACACACACACACACACACATGCACACACACACACAAAAAACAAACAAAAACCAAAGCAGCTCAGGAAACTAATTTCTGGCCCTAATTTGGTAAAGAAAAATGGAAAAATGCACTTCAGCAAGGTCTACTTCACCATGGGAAGTCTCCAACAGCAACAAACTGCCTGTCAACCTGCAGAGGGACTCTGGGTAAAGTACAAGTAATTCACGTGGCCTGGGTGACAGGGAAGGGTGGCTGCTGTTCCTGCAGTGTGCACCACTGGCAGCAGGACTGGAGTGGACCTTCCAGAGGCTTGGAAAGCTGGTCACTGTGCCACAGCAGCCACACCACTCCTACACTTCAGATTCAGTAGATTAAATGCTTTCCTCAATGGGCTTTGTCCCCACAATTTGGGGTCCAGGAGATGCTGTCTTTCCAAGGTCACTGGTGAACAGGAGTGTGCCAAGTTTCCACTCACGGATCCAGCTGCCCACGGTTGTCTGACCCAAGGGCTGGCAGGGAATTGCCAGCATGGCCCAGTTCAGGGAAGTCCAGGGTGGCACAGGTGTCCCCTTCTGGAAAACGTGCCTTGTTTATGTCTTCAGAACTATCTTATCCCAGGAAGCACAAAATTCTCTGCTCCTTGTATGGAAGAGGCATCAATTCCCAGAGTTACCAAGAAATTTGTGTAGAAAAAGACCAATATCCAGACTTAAATGCCATCAGAAAGGAGTCCCGAACACTGCTGGGAAGGATGCATTGCCATCTAGTGTCAGGCTAGGAAAGGGCTCAGGGACACACTCACCTCCGGCAGGAGCTGAACTGGATAATCCTAGTGGGTCCCTTCAGTTCAGGATATTCCATTCTTCTACAATTCTCCTCTTAGCGCCAGCCCAACCAGTACTGACTGGGGAGACAGTTTTAGACCCTTCTGAGAAAGAGCAAGGCCAAGAAGATGGACAGACAAGGCCACCTGTGATGCATAGATAGCTGGGAAGCCCTGGCTGGTAAGGCTGTGGAAGTCACAGAATCATGGAAGGGTTTGGGTTGGAAGGGACATTAAAGCTCATCTTATTCCACCCCTTGCCATGGGCAAGGACACCTTCCACTAGACCAGGGTGCTCCAAGCCCCATCCAACCTGGGGTTGAACACTTCCAGAGATGGGGCAGCCACACCTGGTCTGGGCAACCTGTGCCAGGGCCTCCCCACCCTCACAGGGAAGAATTTCTTCCCAATATCCCATCCATTCCTGCCCTCTGGCAGTAGGAAGCCATTCCCCCCTGTCCTGTCACTCCAGTCCCTTGTCAAAACTGTCTCTCCAGTTCTCCTGAAGCCCCTTTAGGCTCTGGAAGGGGCTCTAAGGTCTTCTTGGAGCATTCTCCAGGTGAACACCCCAGCTCTCCCAGCCTGTCTCCAGCCCTCAGAGCATCTTTGACTCTGTTTTTATTGAATATCAGCCACAGCCCTATGTTCTGAGCACATAGAGTTCTGGAGTTTGCTCCAAAGCTGGTATTATTCAGTAACTGTAAATCTAGCATCAACATTCACAGGAACATTCAACCAAAACAAAGAGCACAACAACCTGTCGCCCAGGAAGGGAGCCAGCTCTACAGACCCCATTCTAAAGTCCAGCTCCTTTCAGGCATTAATCACTCCTGCACAATAAATTGGCACAAGTCCTGCCAGCTTTAGTGCTCAGGTTGGTTTATTTCCACAGAACAAAAATATCAAACATAATTTTTTAAAGAACAACCTGTATAAACAGAAAATTTCATGGCATCCTCCTCCCAACTTACAAATTCTCTGAAAGCAGCCCGGAATCTATCTGCAAGAGGCAGGACGTCAGGAAACAGTTTTCTTCAAACTGTGTACATGGGAGAAGAGAAGGAATTTACACAGACCCCTTCCTCTCTCCAACAGCAGGACTTAATTATTCTGAAAACTGCCTCAAAACAAGGCAAACAAAAACAACTTCAGGAAAATCAGCTTGTGTATAAACACAGAACCTTCACTTCAGTCTCTCAAAGTAAGACAGTGCTCCTGCCCCTTTTCCCAAAACTTGTATGTGATGCTGAGATCTCCATGTGCCAAGAGCTGGACAGATGGAACAGTCCTAGGAAGACAAAATATCACAGTCAGAGTCTCCCCAGCATCACCTGTACCTGAATTTAATTTCAGCACTAAATGATCCATGGTTACCAACACACACCTCCAGTGGCCCTGAAAGAAACACCTAGAATTACATGTATTAGCACAAGTGGAACAAACACAGTGAAATCCCCTTAAAATCTATTCAACTTCCTTATGAAAGACTTGGAGAAAACTAAGTATTAAGTAACAAGAGCTAAAAACAAGCCAGGCCCCTTCAGGGAAATCCCCAGAGCACTCCTTGGGCCACCTCCCGTCCTACACAGGGTCATCCATGCTTCCCATCACTTACACTTTTCCCCCCTGGTTCTGGGAAACTGAAGCCTGGATACTTTGTCTTTGGGAGAAAGGTGAATCTTGTACGATACAGAGGAATTTCTCATCAATCCAGATTTCTGTTGTTTCTCCCCACATTTTCCTGCTCCCAGCTCATTCCTGTTGCAGGACAGGAGCACTGGAAGGACTGTCCATCCGGCTGCATCCCAGCAATGGATCACAGAGCACCCCCAACACTTTTGGGTGTTGTTACCTCACCCCACTTACTGTTGAGTCCTTGACAGCCTTGGAGCCCATACCCAGCAAAACCTCTTCCTTTCATCTCAGCCTCCACCCATCCCTCCCCTTCTTTAGAGTAGCCAGAAGGGAACCAGTACCTTGGTGCAGCATCAACTTGGTCTGGATAAGAAACAGGACTGTTTTTAAGTTGTGATTGCTCCCTCTTCAGCTCTAAATTTCAAAGGGGAACCTCTTGGGTCACTGCTCAGGACTTGGCTCACCTACCTCACCTTCTAATGGCTTCACTGACCTTGTTGCCAAAAGCTCACCTGCTCCTTCAGTGCCTCTCCCAGGTCTGCTCCTGCAGAAGCAGCACCTCCCCCTCCCTGGTCCTCAGACAGACCCAGCACCTTCCCCTGTGCCAGGTCACATCCTGCTGCTCTTGATGTTGCTGCAAGTGGCTCCTCAAATACCAACACAGAAAAAAATGATACTGGAAGTGTTTCCCCAATTTGTCACCACAAAAGGCACCAAAACACTGCTGGAACATAAGCCTTGTCCCTCTGTCATCCATTGGATGACCAGCAGAAGGAAAAATAGAATAAATGAAAAACCAAGAAAATCCTTGGAAATCTTTCCCCAAAGCAACCCAGTATCTGTCTCCTACAGGAACTCTGAGGATCAAAGGATCCCATCCAAAAGGTGCCTGACCTGCTCTCAGCTCAGGAATACCAGGAGCCCAAACCCATTTTTATATCCTTCCAGCATCCACAGGCCACCACAGCTGGCCCAGCCAGCTCAGTTGCAGTGGCCATTCCAGCACACATAAATCAAATTACTGGTAGCAAAATAGGGAAGCCTGTTCCTTAGAGGATATCGAGTTACAGGCTGCTAAGCAGCAGCCAAAAAAAAAAAAAAAAAAAAAAAAAAAAAAAAAAAAAAAAAGGCAGCAGAATAGCCTTTTTACAGACTAAAAGAGGAGAAGATGAAGCATCACGTGATGCTCAAAATCCACACCTCATTCATTAAACATCCTTGGAAGGCACCACAGGATCATGGGACAACTGGTGCTTTGAGGAACATCAGGACTTTCTATCTCACCCCCAAAGACTCATTTCCTTCTGCTGACCCCAGAGCAGTGTGGGCTCAGAGCCACACAGAACCCTTGATCAAGGGCCACCCTGCCGGAAAACCAGGTCTGATTCAACACAATGTGCCTCTTACAAGGCCTGTCCCCAATTTAGAGTTCTAGATAATAAAAGCAGGGCTGTCCCCAATTTAGAGTTCGAGATAATAAAAGCACAAAAGAGTTGAGGAACTTTCAAGACTGCCAGAAACACAGGAGTGGGACTTCCAGCCTACCACAAACTGGGATTTAGTGCAGTCACTGTCCTGGTTCATCCACACTAACCAAATCCCATGTTACAGCCTCATTTAATAGGCCCCCTTGTACTGCCAAACCTTCCAAAACTGGGGGTACACAAGGTTTCTGACACACAAGATATCCATAGTCAGTCCAGGCTGGCAGCACTTTCCAAGAGAAGGGGGAAAGGAAGTCCATAAAGAAGGAAAATTACTGGAGGACACTTCAGCTGATTTCCTCTTTGAAAATGAATCAAAGAGAGAAACACTTGAATCATTTCTCCAGTTAACAGCAGAAAGTTCTGTCAACCAGGAGAAGGAAAAAAGGGCTTCAAATGGGAAAAATAAATCCTTATCCTTGATGTGCTACAGTGTTCTGTGCATTGTTAGACAAAAGCATCCTTGCTCCTCCTAAAATACAACTGACTTCCACTCTGCTCTTTGTCAGTCTAATCCCATCCCCACACAGCACTTCCTTCACATGCTCCCAAACAGGAATACTTCAAAGCTGATCACTGGATGTTCCCACCAGCTGTTAGCTGTGGTTTGGGGTGTCTAATTGGAAACAAGCCTACAGCTCCCAAGGCTTCTCGTGCACCAGGAAAATAAAGGATCAGACCAAGAGGTTTCTGGTTTCGTGGTTGATATTTGAAGTAATAAATGGAGCTACTAAAAAAAATATTCAAATTGAAATCCTAAAGCCATTTCAGGGAGTGTTTGATCAGTTTACCTCTTTCATTTCCACCTAATGGCTCCACAATCAGAAGAGGAGGGGAACCACAGGGCCCTGCAGACACAAGAGCTGGATGGGGTTCAACACCAGTGCTGCTCCTGCATGGAGGAGAATGACACACTCCAACCAGAGCCCTGCTCCAAGACTTGTTTCCTTCACTACAGCAGGTTGGTAGCAACTCAGCCACGAAGCCAAGCAAGGCACACTTGGGCTTTGAAGATCACACACAAGCCTGTTGGTTCCAGCTATTTTAACTCATCCTTTGGAACTACAAAGCTGATCAATTCACAGGGAGCAACAGGCCCGGTCACAGGTTATTTATAATCACATTCACCTTTACTTTGCATTAAAGCCACAATTAACAGTTAATGCTTAACTAAAGCTTTACAATTTGTTTAAACTGCTTTTTTGCATAAAAAACTGCAGGTGCATCTTCCCCAGATCCCCCTTTCTGCCTCCATCTCTAGAAGGGCTTGCAGGGAAGCACCAAACACAGCAGATAAAGTTTCTGTCAAAACATGAGGGAACTGGAAAACTCAGAATTGTGCACTTAAACATTGCTCCTGCCAGTTCAGCCCTCACTACCCTCATGCCTTGAGGCAGCAGCTCCCAGCAGTGCTGCATTGGGATAACCCTCAGCAAGAAGAGCACTCCTCAAGGCAAGTATCCAAGAAATCAGGTTGGTGGTGGCAGCCTGGAAAGCTTTTACATCTCAGAAAAGTGACCTCAAAGGATATTCAGAGAAATGCAGCCTCCTCTGTTAGGGGAAACAGAGCACCTTCTCTTCAGTGCTTCTGTTCAGCTCTAAATGGGATTCACACTGAGCATGGAGAAGAAAGAAAGGGAAGTTGTGACTCAGTAGCCAGAAGGATAAAACACATCCTACACCACAGCTCCACACAAGCCTGGCTGGGAAAGCAGATGTTATGTGCACACATCAGCAAAGAGCCAAAACCTTCAACAGCATCTGTCTGAGAAGTGCTCTTCACTTAGAACCTGACCAGCCCCACAGGCACTGCCACTCTGTAATGACACCCTGTAGAAAAATGTAGAAAATGACACCCTGTTCCTGACAGGCTGCAGTGCTCTGGAGTGCTGAGAAGAAATTTCCAGCAGCACCAGGGTGCTCTCAGCAGCTGATAACACGATGTGCTGGGCAATCCACACTGACACCAGGTGAGGAACAGCTATTTACACCAGCCTGCCCTGATTTATTTGGGCACGAGGCACTGCCATCCCAGGGGGCTTTCTCTGAGCATGTGACACTCCTTAGGGAGAAAATTCCCTAATTAGGGACCATTTATATGCTCTCCATGGAAGTGGCTCTGCAGTCAGCCATGCCCTCCTCTTTTCTCACTAAGTGCTGTTTAGGGATGCCCCAGCTGTGAGGGCTTCAAGTGGCCACTCCAACAGTTCAGGTGGCCATGGATGTATTTTCAGAGCATGGCAGCACACAAGCACACAGACACTTATCCTTCCCACATCCAAAGTCGGAGCCTGCCCCATCACAGATGCCCAAATCCACAGAGGAAGGTGGAAGGAACAGATATGCTGCTCCTCTTTTCTGGAGCCCAGCTACATGAACTTCAGCTGCTATCTGAAGATCTGCACTTACACATATTTTTTTCTCAAGACTTTTTTTTCCAAGTCAATTTGTCAAGATCCTCAGCTCTGCAAAGAATCCACAGTGAGTTCCAAGAGCTGTCTGTATGCCAGACAGACAGCTCTGTGGCAGGAGGAATGCTCCAGAGGTCTGTAACAAGTCTTGACTCCAAAGGCCCTGAATGCTGATGACGTGCACTAACCATCCTGAACCTGAAGTGATGGAAGCAAGAGCTGTCAAGTCTGCTTAGATGTGGGATAAGACAAGGATACATAAAGCAAAAACAGAAAGCAGAGCTCTTTCCCAAGCACACCTTTAAAAAAACCCTCAAACTCTTAAAAGAGCACCCAGCCAAAACAGCAAAACATCTTGTTCAGAGAGCAAGAGGTCTCACAAGAGGAATGATTATGGGAAGGTGAAAGAAGGGATGAACTCTTCAACACACACTTCCGACTCAGGAAGGACTTCACCCAGCAAGCTGGGGCTGAAACTGATCCTTGGAACAGCTCCCGGTCCTTCAAGAGCTCAGATAACTTCTATGACAGTAATGTTCAGCATTCTGTGGAATCAACAGCCCCTGATAAAGCAGGTTGGGCTGTGCAAGAGGCACATTTAAGTCTATCCCTACTGGAAGTAACTCTTGAGCTCTGAAAACCAACTCTCAGCAGTGCCAAGACACTCCCTACATCTAAAGCAAAAAGCCCTTCCAAAAGCTCACTCCCTAAATATGGAATCCTTGTTGGGATCTCCTGATGCCAACAGCCAAAACCATCATCTGTTTGCAAAGTGCTGCTGCCACTGTGTCAGACATAGTCACCAGCGGCCAGGTGCTGTTCCAGCAGGGATGCAGCCCCCACTTCCATCAGGTGCTTTGTGCTGCTGCTGATGTAAAGGACACTCCAATATGGAAGAGCTGAGGGAGCTGGAGGGGCTCAACTTGGAGAAAAGGAGGCTCAGGAGGGACCTTCTGTCTCTCCACAACTCCCTGATAGGAGGGCTCTGCCTCCAGGGAATGAGGGACAGGACAAGAGGGAACAGCCCCAAGCTGTGACAGGGGAGGTTTAGTTGGGATAATCTGGAAATTTTTTTCACAGGATAGTTAGTCAGGCACTGACACAGACTGCCCAGGGCAGTCGTTGAGTCCCCGTCCCTGGAGGGGATTAAGAGGTGTGTGGATGTGGCACTTGCAGACATGGGTTAGTGGTGGCCTTGGAAGTGCTGGGGGAATAGTTGAACTCTGTGATCTTAGAGGGTTTTCCAACCTTAATGATTCTGTGATTCAGTGATTCTATGAACAAGTCAACAAAGATGAACAAGGGTTGGGAGCTAACAGGCAGAGGAGTGTTTCCCAAAACCACAGTGAACACTTTTGAGGGCCTTCAGCACTTATTTCATTAACCTCAGCTGTCCCTGTGTCATCACAGCTACTGCAGTGCCCAATTAGAGCATTTAAAACTCTGTCCAGGTTTGTCAGTGTTTCACTGCTCACTGGAGCAGAGAGCTAGCAGGCCTCAGGACTCTGATCAGCACCAACACCCTCTCATAATTAGGAGAGCACTTCCCCTGAAGGGTATCAGGACAGTAATAGGCATCCACAATCATTTAAAATCCCTGGATTAAAGACTATGAAAAACAGATAGGACAAAGACATCTCTTCTGTTGGTTCAAAGGGGAAGTCTGGAGCCTCCAAAGCACTGGTGCCCAGACAGGGCACAAATGGAGGGGTAGAGAAAGGAGGCCTTAAAAATTGTAACTCAGATAAAAACTTAGGATAATCATGTGCCTCGTTGCTGCTGGAAATGAGGGCCAGTGACTCTGAGTGCTCTGCAAAGCTAAAACTTCATAAAGAAATTCCCATCTTACACATAGCCAATTCTCTTTAAACTCCACCTGCAGGATAAACCAGGTGTTATCATGGGAATGAAAAGAGCCCAGCACCTTCTTCATGTTCTACTGATTTGCAACACCAGAATATTTTATATTAGAACTGCTGGCAAAGGCTCTGAGAAGTAAAGCCTCACACAGGGATATCCCGTGGGGTCTCAGCCTGGCCTTCCCAGAACCAGTTCTAGGTGACCTTTAGCAGGCAGGAGCTGGAGGAGAACAGAATCACAGAAGGTTGGAAAAACCCTCTAAGATCAAGTCCAACCATCAATCCAGCACCACCACGTTCACCACTAAACCATGTCCTGAAGTCCCACATCCACATGCTTTTTGAACACTTACAGGGAGGGTGACTCCACTACTGCTCTGGGCAGTCTATTCCAGTGCTTTACAATCCTTTCCATGAAAAAGATTTCCCCAATAACCAATCTAAACCTCCCCATGTACAACGTTTCCCCTTGTCCTGTCACTTGTCACCTGAGAGCAGAGCCTAACCCCACCTGGCTCCAACCTCCTGTCAGCAAAGTTTCCTTTCAGCACTACAGCCAGGTATCTGCTCCTACCTCACCTGGGAGCTTTGTGTTTGAGCACAAAGGGGAATCACAGGCTTTAGGCACTTCCTAAATCAGAGAGAACAGCCCAGGACCCAGCCTTGGATGAGGCTGGAGAATCAGTATTTCACCAAAGCCTTGAAGGACAGGCACATTGGGATATTACACAGGTCTCTGTCCTTTCCGTTTCACATCATCTTGTGGCTTCTAAGCCCTGGCCAGACCTCCCAGTATGGACAAAGCCAGCCCTAGTGCACCCAGACCCATGTCCAGTATGCCCACTGGGAAAGCATATCAGGGATCCCTAAAACCAGGTGTTGCAGTAATTTCTTCAGTTTCCAGAAGAGATCAGAGTCCAGGATCCTTCCAGAGAGGTATTACAGGTACTACTGCAGGTCAGAACTGCAGAAATTCTCAGAAAAAAGCACAAAGATACTAGAAGAGGAGAGAGCTGGAGGGAAAACAAAACCCCCAACCCAACAACCTCATTAAAGCTTTTCTCCTTTCTCTGCTTAACAAGGAGAATGCTTAATTAAGTGCTCCTTCAAGCCTTCCCCCTCTGCTGAGCCTCCCAGCAAGGCTCAGCAGAAAGCAGAGATTTAACAATTTCCTCTGCAGCACAGGACACTTCAGTGGGACAGGAATTTGCATATTCCAAAGGAGCAGTGAATTGCTGGTTCTGTTATTCAGCTGCAGTGGGGAGGGACAAGCTCAGCAGGAGGTACACTTCAGATCTGCTCAGGAATAAGGGAGAGCAGGAGGGGAAGGAGCAAGTTGCTGTTTATTCCAAGTCTGGAGCTTTCCCAAGGCAGGAGTTCCTCTGTGTTATGCACAGACTTCTCAGTTTATTTGCAAGTCTCTTGCAGCTTACTAAATCAGTTCAACTGGCAACTGCTGCTGATATTAAGCCAAATTATAGTCACTTCTACCTGGTGACACAGCCTCAATTCTGCAGCCAATTTTCACTCATCAATGCCTCCAGAATTGGTAGAACTTGCTATTCATGGCAATCACCAGTTTGACCTCAAATTTACTGTTTCCTGTCATAATTTCAACCTTGTTTGTTTTCACTGGAACATCTCCCTGTGTGTTTCCAACTCCTGGGACCACTTCTCCTGTGTGCTGAGCTGAGATACATACTAGAGACAAGCTTTCAACTCTGGCTCACTTACAATCAAATGTAAGAGCTCAGAGACTCATCCTCCTGGGACAGAACTATCACCAAGGAGCCTCTACTAGAATCCACACATTCCTAGGGAATTTAGTTCTCTTATGAATGACCACAGCAACACAACAACGGGAAATTTCTTTTTTTCTGATGGGTCTTTCAATCAAAACAGAACAAAAAGCTCCAAAAAGCCAGAGGCCTTGGCCCACCATTTGGCAGTTTAGGGGACACCAAGGAGGACTTCCAGTTCTGGATATCCCAGGAAACTAGGCTCAATATACCTGCACCACACAAAGTGAACAGAGGCAAGTAAATAAACCAAACCTTGAGAGCGGCCAGCATGAGACTGAAGGGATTTACAAGGATCTGCACCAGGGTGGATTTAAAAAGCAGATTGCGCTTCTCTCTTGGAGTACTTCTGAATTCCCCTCAGGAAGCACCACAAGGAGCCTTGCATTTCACCAAAGGGAAAACCTATTCTGACCCAGAATTCCGCTGAAAAGGTAGGAAATGTGTTCTGAGCAAGATGTTTGTGGCAATTAGAAGAAGTGGGCTCTACAGTTGGCAGGGGATACAGAAACTATGGCATGATTTGGGTTGGAAA
Organism: Rhipidura dahli; assembly: GCA_013399225.1. Taxonomy (NCBI): domain Eukaryota; kingdom Metazoa; phylum Chordata; class Aves; order Passeriformes; family Rhipiduridae; genus Rhipidura; species Rhipidura dahli. The sequence continues at coordinate 16,544 of VXAC01005216.1, read as the reverse complement.
GGACCTTAAAATCCATCCAGTTCCACTCCCTGCCATGGACAGGGACACTTTCCACTAGACCACTGTGCTCAGAGCCACATCCAGCCTGGTCTTCAACACTTCCAGGGATGGGGCAGCCCACAGCTTCTCTGGGCACTGTGTGCCAGGTCTTCACCACCCTCACAGGGTAGAATTTCTTCCCTATATCCAATCTGAATCTCCCCTCTTTCAGCTTAAAGCCATTCCCCATTGGAATCACTGCAAAATCCTTTGCAAAAATACCAGGCAGAAGGAAGATGCTCAGGTTTGAATGTAATTACATAAAACAGCCCTGGATTATTCAGGGCAGAGAAATGAACTTTGTCCCTGGAACACAGCAGGGTTCACCAAAGGCACAGCAGTCTCACCTGGGAAAGAGCTCTGAAGCAAGGATGGGATGCAGCAATGTTCAGGAGGGAAGAGATGCCACAACTACAGCTCAGGAGCTGGACCACAGGTCAGCTCAGTGCTCAACAAGGACTTGTCAGCTGCTATATGGGGAGGTTTTCTGTAACTTCTGTGATTCCACTGGGCCATTAACCATGGACTGCAGGCAGCATTCCCAGCCCATCTCCTCACTCAGTGTCTAACACAGAATGGATGAAGCAGGCCTGCCAAAATGCCCCAGTACAGCCTGTGCCCTAAACTTAACTGGTACAAAGCTGTTAGAAAACACTAAAGAATGTTCTGCCTCAATTCTGACCAATTCCCAGTACCTTTAACAGGGAGCAGGAGCTCCTGCTGGAACTGCTTAGCTCCTCTCTGAATGTGTAATGAAGTTTTAAAGCAGCAGCCCAACTTCCAGCTCACACAGGGCCCTGCAAGAACCACCTCCAGCAAAGGACTTCTTAATAACATAAATCAACGATAGATTTTTGTTTGGGTCTCAAGTGATTTATGTTCATCTGGGACACTTACTTTCCTTTTAATACTGCAACAAAAATCAACTTCAAGGAAGTTTGGAAATATTTTTGACTGACAGCTGTCCATCATCTGTGTAAGGTGGGAGTCAGTGGATAAACTGGCTGATAAGCAGTTCAGCCCAGCCCTTAAGCTTGCCTCCAGGAGAGATTCTCCCTTTCCCTTTATGTTTCTCAGTCTCCTCTAACCAAAATCACTGATTTACTTACACCAGATGTGTGGACATCAGCATCTTCACAAGATGCTTTTTGGGAAACAAGAAGCCACACAACCTTCCCAGGGGAGGACCTGTCTGGTGCCCTGGCAGATCACCACAATCACCCCAACTCGCACTACAAACCAGTGGTTTCTGATTCCAGAGCCCCACAAGAAGCTTCCTGGGTCAGGCACCACCAGGAATGAGACCCAAGGTTCTACTGGCTTCCAAACTGCAACTTCCTGAAACTCAGCAAGTGGAAAATCAGAGCCTCTTGCCGAGTCCAGAGCCACAGACTTTCTGCACAAGACCTTATCAGTCTTACATCCCCTTTCAGAACTCCTTTCCTGGGGGAGGGCACCTGCTAACACATCTAATAAGTCCCATCCCAAGCCCGGGGCAGGATGACTTGTGGTCTGAGGCCACATGCCCAGCTCAGACCATAGCACAGGGGCAGCAGGAAGGGTAAAGGCTCCACAAGGAGGCACATCCAGCCAGAAGAAGGTTGTGCTCCTTTAGGAAGCAGCGTTCAATCCAACCTCTTCCTCAAACACTGCCTTAGCTTCCTCACAAGCACAAAGAGACAACCTTAAAACACCAGAGCTGATGGAAAAGCTGCCAATACTCATTTTCTACTATCAAAGAGGTACTGCCTGTATTGCAGGAGAGACAACAGCAGCAAACTAATGGGCCTGTGCTGGGGATGTTTCATGACAGAAGGATGCTGTCATTTTCCAGAACTCTTTCCCTAGGGTTTACCCCAAAGCAAGAGACCAGCAAAGATTTCTACTCCTGCTTGCACTCCCCTGAAGATTTTGAGAAAGAAAAGAATGATCAAAGAGCCTTTGTGCATTTATAAACCCATCAATTTTGCTAGAAGATTTAAGGCTTTACAGAGTCCAAAACATCTATTTGAAATTTTCTATCCAAACAGACTTTTTTAATACTTAAAAAACCCCAGAAATAAAATACTTAGATTTTTCTGAAGTGAGGCATTCCAACAGCTCTAGACAGAAGCGCTGGAGGGGAGGAGGAAATCCAATTCTTAAGTTTGACAGGAACTTTTTTTTTCTTCCTTCCTTTTAATTGGCAGAGAAACAAGATTACAGAGCTATTTCACCCCCTGGCTCTCACCAGTAATAGCTGGAGTAAGCAGCACAGGAAACAAACCAAACTTACTCAACTGCTGGCAGTTCCAGGTCCTTGTCCCACACAAACTGCCTCACAGGAAAGATTCTCTGAGCTGATGATATAGCGGTATTCCACCCCACCATTCCTGCCCTTCCTCTCCATGTGCTCCTACCACTTTCCATTCTGCCTCCAAAACCCTTCCACGCAGAAGAGAAGCAAGTTCCCCACCTGAGAAGAGTTACAGGCATGACAGGTTTTGGGAGAGCTCAGCCTTTTTCAAAACCTGGTTACCTTGATTTCTTCTCAGCCGTAAGAATTGAGAGGGTCAAACATTTGGCAGCACATTTCTTTCTCCACTTCCACGTACTCCTTGTAGTATCTGCAAAGTAGAGCACAGGATGGCATCAGGGGCTGGAGACTGTCTGTGAAACCCTCAGTGTCACAACCTGAAAATGATGTTATTTTTCAGATATAAATAAATTAACATAATGGAAGAGTGTGCTGAGCAGAGACATAGCTCCTCCAAGCCCTTCTTTCTGCAGTGCCAGCAAAGAAGAGCAGGAAACATCATGCCTCATCCCCAGACCTTGGTCTCTGCTCTGCTGGGGACTCATTAGATCTCATTTGCCTTCTGTGAGACAGGTGCTTTCGACACTAGTTTTGGAAGCGTGGGACAGTGCAGAGGAACCCCACCCACATGCTGTGGGATACTTTTGTGTCTCCTTATGGAAGTTCTTTTAGCACCCAGGAGACATTGTCCAAGTGCCATACACCAGGATATCTACCACAGATATAGGATCTGGGCAGAGGGTGGGCAGGAGACAACAGGGATTTGTGTCTGGACTAAGTGGATGACAAGGCAGATGTTTCCTCCTCTGTTCATTCTTCCTTGCCAGTGTCACAGGACAGCAAAAATTTCCCAGTCTGTTCCATCTGAACTTCTCCAAGCCCAGCATCCTTTGCTCCCTGTGCTCTCACCTCACTGGTAAGGAATCCCTGAGCTGGAGAGTGACTCAGTTTGGGAACACTTTTCCAGGGATCAGTGGGTGCCCACAGGTTTGGCTTTCCCACATCTGCTGCCATATAAGGCCAAAAGCAAAGAGTTTTGTGCAACACACCAGAACACAGTGAGAGGCTGGCTTAGGCTCTCTCAGCCCCAGCCCTCAGCACCCTTGAGGCCCAGAACCTCTGAGGGTGTGAAATCCCGGCACAGCAAATCTCTCCCGGTAAGTCTCAGACAGATGTTGCAGATCAAGGATGCCCACCTGTGGGTGGCACATTTCCACAGTTGTGACAGCAGGAAATCCAAGAACCTCTTGTTTGGAGGAACAGGTTCATGCCAGATATTGGAAGAACCCCATTTCATTCTGGTTTTCTATGCAATGCAAGCCTTCCAATAGAATTCCCAGATCCAGCAGCAGAATTTGCACCAAAACCACCACAGCTGATACCAGACACATTCTACGTATCCCTCACCCTGGATTCCACCTGTTGTTCTCCAGGGAATTTTGACAAGAACCTGTTTCAGCTGTTAAAGAGATGCATTCCAAAGCTTTGTTTTAGACAGCAAAATCAGAGCTTGCTGATTACCACACAACATTGCTTTTAACAAAGTATAAATGCACTCAGTAAGGAAGTGAAAAGCCACTAAGAACAAGATTTTGATTCATATTCCATTCTGAAGCCTTTGTCAGATCATGCTACAAGTTCTCAGGCAAGGGCAGGCTGGCAACATTACATAGCTAGCCTGAGGTTAAGGCCTCATTAACAACATCCAGTAACATTTGCTTCATCTGTTTCATGCTAATTCTACTCTTTGTCATAGACAAAAGATCTCACCTGGAGTGCTGTCTCCAGCTCTTCGATCCAACATCAGAAAGACAGCTGGAGTGAGTCCAGAGGAGGCCACAGAGATGCTCCAAAGGCTGAAGCCCCTCTGCTCTGAAGACAGGCTGGCAGAGCTGGGGTGTTCACCTGGAGAAGGCTCTAGGGAGACCTCAGAGCCCCTTCCAGAGCCTAAAGGGGCTCCAGGAGAGCTGGAGATGGGCTTTGGACAAGGGATGGAGTGACAGGACAAGAGGGAATGGCTTCCCACTGCCAGAGGGCAGGGCTAGATGGGATATTGGGACGGAATTCTTCCCTGTGAGGGTGGTGAGGCCCTGGCATAGGCCTGAAAGGGCCTATGTTGGCCAGGTTGGATGGGGCTTAGAGCACCCTGGTCTAGTGGAAAGAGTCTTTGCCCATGGCAGTGGGATGAGCTTTAATATCCCTTCCAACCCAAACCATTCCATGGTTAAAAGCAAAAAATACACCAGTTTTAACAGGCAGCAAAGCAGGAACTTCAGGACAAGTGGTTTAAAGTGCACTCAATTCTGACACGTGCACACTCATTGAACGTACTGCTCTCTCCAGAGCTGGAGCTGACAAAGGCAGAAATGCTTTGTTGGTTCCCAGCTGCACCACCTCAACATCATTAGCAAGATTTCTCTTTTATCTACCAACATATTTCAAAAAAATCTAAGTGAATACAAGAGGCTTCTAGAATCAGGCCTTCTAGTGCTGTACATGTACTAGCCTCCAAGAGCAGCCAGCCAGATCTGGTGTAGAACTCCCTCCTCTCAGCAGACAATTTGGTAGCTCCATACCCAGGAGAACAGGATGAATACAAGAGATTCATTTCAAATTTCCAGACCAGCAGCTAATACTGCCTTCAAGCTCTTTGTACTTCAGAAGTAACAGAACAAATTTGAAGACTTGGTGTTATGACAGACTATTAAAGATGACATGGATACACAGGACAGAACAGCCCTCCACCAACATATCCCCTGGCAGAAACCCACCAGACTGGCTTTTCTGGCAGCACCAACCACCCAGATGTTACTGCTGCCTTTCTGCAAGTGCCTGGCAGTGACATAGAGAAGAGGGTTTGTATTCAAAGGCTGATTTGTGAGCTCCAGAGATGAGGACAGCATTGATCCTACCTCAGCAAACAGTGCCAGGACAGCACATACTTTTGGGAAAAAAACTAATGCTTCAGGCAGTTTCAAAGGAAGAGCATCATGAGGGCATAGACAAGCATTAGTCATGTTTTGGTGGGGCTGGAGCATACTAAATGTGGTAGTCAGTGATCTGCATGGTTTTGGGATAACCAGAGAGTTTCTGCCCCATCCTGTTATTGTCAACCTCCCCGTTTGGCTTCCCTGGTTGGCTGTTGGCCTCTGCCCTACACCACTCCCCCAGAGCTTCCCTATTGATCCCGGTTCCCCTGATCCCACCTCCTTGGAGCCCGGGGAAAAAACCCAGAGTTCCCTTTGTTTCATGGTATTTGCTTGGAGATTCTGAAGGGCACAGATGAATAAACTCATGCTCTGCCGGGATGATAGTAATGCCCTTCTCGACTCTTCGCTACTGACATGTTACTGACCATGCCTGGGCTCTGTGGGGGCACGTGGGACCCCACGGAGCCAGGCCCAAAAGGGGCTAAAGTAATAACCAAAGTTGGCAGGATAGTCCTGTACTCAGCCTGCAGGCAAAGGGAGAGTTTGTCTTCAGGGCTGTTCACTTACTATCTCCAAGATGGCAAGAAATTCACTTTTAATGAACATTAGTATTGTGCATTGAAGCACTTGCAGTGCAGAAAAGCTGCTGAAATTAAGCAACCCATCTTAAAGGGAATGAAAATCATACTTATTGAGAACATTAACAGCTGGAGCATCAGCCACTGTATATCACTGGGTCTGAGGCATTTTAGTAGCCCCCACATCCCTGTCCTCACAAGTCAGTTAACATACATCGCACCAAAGAAATATATGGAAAGGGTTGTGTTCCCAGCTCCTCACTTGCAGCTTCTGTGCCTGAAAAATGTCTCAAGCTGTTTTCTCCACATGCATTTTCCCAACTCACTTATTAACCCAATAGTTTGGGGTTTTGGATATTTTCGAACATTTAAAATATTTTGGAATGAGTATTACAGCCTGTCCAAACACTCTCTCTTCCCCAGGGATGGAAAGGAGGGCTCTCACCTTGCCAACTTCTTCAGCTCATTGTTGATATCACGGTTGAAGGGCTGGATGCACTGAGCTCTGGCCAGGAAATGCCGGGCTTTGCTGTATTCCCTCATGTAGAGACAAGCCTGTCATGGAAAGAAGACAGATGCATCACAAGATAAATACCGACCCACTGCCCTTCCTCAGGACTTGTGCAACAACAAATATTCCTGAGAGAGAGCCAGGTAATTCAGGAATATCCCAGGAAAAGCTCTGTGTGACGCATTTCCAGAGAGCCAGACTCTCCAAAATAGCAGATGCCGACAAACCACCTTGACTGCTGCAGCAGCCCAGTATTCAGTGATTCTCCTCAGTTCATTCTGGGCTCCCTCTACAGCCAGGCTCAGATGTTCCATGGTGATTTATTTGCTCACCTGACCACACCTGAACAGCGCTTTGGCATTTCCTTGGTCCATCTCCAAGGCTAACTCCCCATATTTCAAAGCTCGGTCAGCACGTTCCAGTTTCAGGTAAGTGAGTGAGAGATTCAGGAACAGCAGCACTTTGGAAGCGTTGATCTGACACTGCTCTGCCTCACTGGAAGAGCTGCGACCCAGGATGGAGAGTGCCTGAGCAGAGAGGGAAAAACAGCCAGTGCACAACAAATCCATCTCATGCAACAGCTACACCCATGTTTCTGTTCACCTAGGTCACTTAAAAGTAATAACATTCAAAACTCTAAATACAGGGATTCTCAGCATTACTAGTCAGCTCAGCCATATGAACACAGGTTTAGGAACTTATCAAGGAAAGCAGCAGAATTAAAAAAAAAAATTGCACCCAGGACTCAGATTTTTAAGGACAAATATGGAAATCTTACAGGGAGGAAGACAAGTCAAATTACTTTGTTTCAAAAATATCAAGGAAAAGCAACTTTGAATCACCTCTACCTCTGAAAAAATAGCAGATGCATTCCAGTTTGAGAATAACTGACCATTTACCCTGCCTGGAGAGGGAGCTGAAGAAGCTCAGCATGGGGAAAAGGAGGCTCAGAGGGTGCCTTCTTGCTCTCTACAATTCCCTGACAGGAGGGTGCAGCCAGATGGGGTGTCAGGCTCTGCTCCCAGGTAGCTGGACAAGACAAAACAGCCTCAAGTTGCAGCACAAGAGGTTCAGCTTGGATACTGGGGAAAATTTCTCACTGAAAGGGCTGCCCAGCCCTGGCGCAGGCTGTTCAGGGTAGGGGTGGAGTCCTATGGATGTGGCACCTGGGGACATGGGGCAGTGGTGGCCTTGGCAGTGCTGGGGAAAGGTTGGACTCTGTAGTCTCAGAGAGCTTTTCCAACCAAAATCATTCTGTGACTATTCCTTCCTTTACCACTGCTGCTCACACAAAACCAGGTGTGGAAGCCCTGTTCTTAAGTAACAAACTATGCCTGGAAAATACCACAAATTATTTAATTTCTAACCTGTACCTGTTGCAGTGAGCTAAAATAATCCCTTTTTTCACAGCTTTCCCAAAGCACACCGCACATTTTCCCGGTGCCATACCCTCTTATATCTGTCCTTGGCAATCTTGAAGCGCTGCTTATAGAAGAAGTAGTTGCCAAACTCTCTCTCTGTGGCTGCCACTTTCAACACCTTTTCTAGAGGAAGTCTATCCTGCTGCTCCTGGGTGAAGAAATATCTGAATTTCAGTTCAAACACAAGAAAACGGGCAGAGAACTCAGAAAGGACAGTACTGCACAGCCCCCTCCTATTCACAGGGCAGAAGCCAGGTACCGTTGCTCTAATTGCTCTCAGGCCAGCTTTTGGACAGCCTGACACTCCCAAAGACACCAACCAGCAAAACAAAAAACCCCAACAATAATTTAAAAAAAAAAAGATTAAAATGGAGAGACAGGTTTTCTTCTGGGTCTGCAAGTTGGAACCAGCTCATAGAGAGAGCACAGTGAGCCAAAAAGGGTGGGCGAGGGGCAAGGAGGGAGTGCAACAAGTGTGGTTTGCACACAGGGCTCTGGGGGAAAATTTGCCTGTGCAGAGGCTGGAGGGAGCTGGAAGGACTCCCACATTAGCTTCTGCCTCTACTCATTGACCCACAACCACAGCCCACAGCCCTTGACATGAAAAGGTGAATGAACAATAGTACCGTAACTCACCAGGGAGGGAAAAAACAGGAAAAGAACACTTGGGAGAGGAGCCAAGAGGCAGAAACGAAGGGTGGGGGCTGGCGGGGCACTGGGACACTGCAAACTGAAGAGGATTGTTACATACAGCTCCTTATTGTTCCTTAAAGAAATTCCTGGAAGTTGGTGCCCTCTAGTGCAACCATGAGGTTTCTGGTAAAACTAAAAATAAATGAGAGCCATCCCACTGACTCCATCCAGCACACAGGAGCAAACAAAGGCAGCACCTGCCTTCTCCCTCTGCAAGGGAGGGCAAACAGAGTGAGGCATGGAGAGACACAAAGGGCAGGTATGTGGATCAGAGCAGAGCTGGGGGCCCAGGGACTGGATACTTGCACCTCCATTCACCTGAACACACAAGCAACACACAAGCCAAAGCAACTGTGAGACAGGACAACAACGGCTCACCCTCCACATTTCGGTCTCAAGTGTTATTAAGGGAACTCACGTAAGTCAACTCAAAGAATGCGTCGCATTCCTCTGAGTCAATGAAGTCCAGCACCTCCACCTTGAAAAGGACCATGGTGTTTGGGGGGATGGAGGGAGGACAGCCCCGCTGGCCGTAGGCGTATTCTGGAGTGAGGATGAGCAGCGCAGCCTCTCCCTTGGTCATAGACAGCAGCCCAATCTCCAGCCCCAACAATGTGATGTCTGTCACAACAAGGGGTGGGACAGGTGAGGTTTACAAACACCAAACAGTGATTTCTCCTTAAGCAGAAAAGGAGAAGGAAAAAATCCTTGGGAGCTCCTGTCTCAGCAACTACAACAGCTCCAGTAGGGATTACTGGGGCTGCCTGCTGTGGGACTGAGCACATAGTATCACAAATCCAGAGGAGGATGAGTTGGAAGGGGCTTTAGACATCATCCAGTCCAAGCCCTGCTAAGGGCAGGGACACCTTCCACTAGACCAGCATGCTCCAAGACCTGTCCAGCCTGTAAAACACCTCCCTACCACCCCCAGACAGAGGGTGAGCAGGTCCAGATTCCATCTCCTGTGTGAACCAGGAGGATTTTGGACTCCATGAACAAGTGTTAAAGGTTTCAAACAACCTAGACACCAAACAGCATTTAAACTGAAATGCCTTAATACAATCCCAAGCCCCAGGACAAAGTTTGTGGTTCAAACCTACCTTTTCCAAGTTTCATCAGCCTTGGATACTTGCTGTTTCTATTTGAACAGAAGAGCCTATTCCAGTTTCCCAGGTATCCGGAGTACTTCACTGTGCAGCCCAAAGCGAGGAGTGGGGAGAAGGGAAAAGCAAGAGCTGGATTTACTATCCCATAATGGCAACATCAGGAGCACACCAGGAGTTGTAATCACCCAGTTAACCTGCTTCTCTTTTTCTGTTCTGCTACAGAACAGCAGAGGCAGCACAAACCCTTGTGTTTTACACCAAAAAACTGGTCACATCCAAGCAGCCAAGTACCGTGTGTTTTAGCATCACTCCCAGACAAAGCAGCTGCTTCACAGTCCTGAGCTAATTAAGAGATGTGATTTTTGTGCTTTTAAGAACTGGAAACTTCAGCTAAGCAAATTAAAATTCCCCATATGCAGAAACACTTAAAAAGCACTCCCTAACCAAAGCTGGAGCTCTGGAAAGAGGAACAAGGGGGAAAATGTACCATCACCCCAAGCTCTGCATCTGTAACTCCAGTTCTGCCTCAGAAAATACCGCAATGGGCCTCTCTTGACACAGCACCAGAGCACTGTACTTCAGCAACCACTTCCAGCTGCAAACTTCTGTGAGCACAGGTGGGCCCTAGAAATCCTTCTTTCCTCAAGGTCAAGATGCCTTTTCATTTAATGTGTCAGCCACAGGAAGTTAAACAGGATATCAAAGTGTTAAAATACCAATAAGGAAAAGACTGACAGTCTCTGAAACAGACACACACCACGGTATAATATCAGCACTTTTAAGTCCTTGTTGTGGTCTTTGCCAGTCACCGGCACCTCAGCATGAGAGGCTTGGGGGATCTTTCCCAACAGCCTCTGCCCTCTCTGCTTCCCTCAGCACCTGCTTCAGGTCCAGCCACACAGATCAAACCTCACACCGAGACACAGGTGACAACAGATGAGCACCAGACTTTCAATACGGCCCACACTTCCAGCGATTTTCGCTTTCTTAGTCCCGCTGAACACAGATTAAACTAAACAATTGCTATTTAAAAGCCGCTTAAGAGATGGTTACTGGTGCCTGAACTACACGTGCATTCAGGAACAGCAATACTGCCCCCCCGGGCAGCCAGGCCGAGCCCAAGCAGCCTCACTCCAGGACACCCGCCCTGGTGAGACTGCGAGAATCCGTCGGGGTTGGAAGGGACCTTGAAGATCATCCAGTCCAACCCCCCGCCCATGGGCAGGGACACCTTCCACTGGAGCAGGTTGCTCCAATCTGGCCTTGAACATTCCCAAGAATGGGGCAACCACAGCTTCCCTGGGCAACCTGTGCCAGAGAACTGGAACAACCTTAACAGGGGTGCCCGGCCACGGCCAGGGGACCTCCCACGGCCCACAGGAGGCTCCGTAGCCCCCAGACCCGGCTATACCTGCCACAGAGGCGGATGGGGGCACGGGCTGCCCAGTGCCGGGGCGCAGCTGCTCCTTGCGCACCCCTCCATCGCCGGTCAAGTCCTGCAGGGGCTGGAGAGACTCCGAGGCCAGAGACAAAGAAGGTGTCGAGGCCGGGGCCAGGGCCCACATCGGTGCTGGGGCCGGGATCAGTGCCAGACCCCACGCCGGAGGCGAAGCGAGGTCCGGATTCCGCCACTCGGCCTCGGCCCCGACGCCCTCCTCACCCGCCATGTCGGCCATGTCGGCCATGCCGCGTCTCTCCCGCGCCTAACCCGCTCCGCCAATCACCGCCCGCCCGGCGTGGCGCCTCCAGCCAATCACGCTCCGAGCAGCAACCCCGACCCAACGCACGGCTTTGGAGCCACGCGAGAATGGACACTCCCCCTGCGCTGCTCTGGACCAATAGAAGGTGGAGCGTCACTGATCGCCGCGGTGCACGCTGGGGGATGTAGTCCGCGGGGTACACTGCCTTCCGCACTTCGTTAGAACCAAAAACCCAAACCAACCCAAAACTCAAAAACCAAAACCAGAACCCCACAAAAACAACGTCAAAAAACACAACCAAGCTACAAAAAACCCCCCACAATACTATAACCCCCCCCCAAACTAAATCCCAATCAAACAAAAACCCAAACCAAACAAAAGCAAAAACAAAAACACCCCCACCAACAACCAACCAAGCAAAAAACCAAAAAAACCCCAAACCAACCAACAAAACCACCAAAGAACCACCACAGGCAAAAAATCCAAACTGGTTTAGAACAAGCTTTTAAGTTTGGCCTTCTCCAGGCAACTGAAATTATATAAATGCAAAACAAATGAGAATGCAAAATAAAAGCAGAAACCCACATTACTGATAATTTTTGAGATCCCCACAAAAGAATGTAAACCCAAATTTTTTATTCACAGAAGGTTTCATTTTGAAGTGGGAAGAAGGAA
>VXAC01005215.1:513229-581630 GCA_013399225.1 Rhipidura dahli | reverse complement strand
CCAGCCCCGGCCCCGGCCCCGGGCGCGGGCGGCTCCTGCCACCTGGCGGAGGCTGCGCGCAGCGGCCGCCGCTCCCCGCCACCGGGCACCGCTGGGGATCATTTATCGACCCGAGTCCCCGGGCAAAGCAGCGGCACCTACAGGAACCAGGTGTTTTCCACACAAGGACACTCCATGACCTCCACGGGCAGCGTGACCTCCACCCCCAGTGGGAAGCAGGTCTTCATCGGGTTGAGGTGAAACTTATTGTGGTTTGGTTTACGGCCATTGCTCCTCATCCTGTTGCTGGGCAGCACTGAAAAGAGTCTGGCACCATTGTCTTGACATCCACCTTTGAGATATTTATGTGCATTAGTGAGATCCCCTCTCAGTCTTTTCCAGACTAAACAGGCCCAGCTCCCCCAGCCTCTCCTCTTAAGAGAGATGCTCCAGTCCCTCAGTTATCTTTGTTGCCCTCCACGGAACCCTCTCCAGTACCTCCTTCTCTTTCTTCTGCTGAGGAGCCCAGAACTGGACGCAGCACTTCAGATGTGGCCTCACTAGGACCAAGTAGAGGAGGAGGATCACCTCCCTCAAGCTGCTGGCCACACTCTTCCCCCACTCTTTTCATCTATATTTATCCTCAGAGCAGGGGCTTCTCCTCCAGGATCTCAGTCTTGCTATGACAGAAAGCAGTTTTACAGTATTAGGTATCTGCTTAAAAAAAAAAGTTTCAGAAGGCATAAACATAAAATTAACCCCCTAGCATGAGTTATATCAAATGTTGGTAATTCTGTTTAAACTCTCACTTCTACTGGTAATGAGTGGAAACTTTTAAAAAAGAGAACCCTTACAACACATGCCACTCTCTCAAGACTGTTCAATTGATTAAAATGGCACCAATCTGGAAAAAGCATCTGTCTAGATTCCGTCTAAGTCAAAAAATCTCAATAAAGAAGAAAATCATCATACAATGAATGCAAATTTATACCTTCCCATAAATCACACAGACTAGTTCTGTGCCATTTTTTCCCATCTAAAATTAAATGGGGTTCAGTGTAGAATAGATGCTCTCTCCCCTTAAACTTTCTTGCAAATACATACAACATCACACATGTATACAAGGTTAAATATAGGGAAATGACTATAATTTGATGTTTCTATCCAGTATGGAACTGCACTTGGAAGCATTCTGCCTGGCTCCTTTGAACTGAATCTATAAATACACATTTTAAAACTCAACAGATGAAAATTAGAGGATTTGACTTACGACACCTTCAGAACTTGAGCTTATTTATTTCTTTTTAACTGGAACAATTGTGATACTGGCAATTACTGACATTTACTGTTTTTTAGACAGGGCACTAAATTATCTGAAAACACAGCACAAACTTGCTAATCCCAGTTTCAACACAGAAAACACCATTTAGATGTACTTCAGAATGGGGACAGTTTGCTAAATGTCTAAGTTAGGCAATTACTTGATCTGTGTCAGCTTTCCACAGTATATAGCTGTTAGACAAAAACTGTCCAAAGAAAACCACAACAAAAAAAAGGAAAAATAATTTTTAAAAACCTTTTGAAAGCCATGAATTGCATTTTATTTGAGACTGGAGGCAAAACCAGGGAGACCCTAACTAGAATTCAGAAGGAAGTTGCAGAAAAAATAAGGGTATACTAAATGCTCCCAGGAAAGGGGACAAAGCCATCATTAGATAAACCTGTCAGGTTGGACTCTTTAAAAAAAGGTATCTTCATCTACTTATTATTTTCACTTGGTTCATAAGACTCCTTTGCAGCAATGGGTGTTTCAGGAAAAAACACCAAGAAGTCTGCCAACATGTCCAGGAAACTTGATCTTTCACCAAGTGCAAGGTAAAATGATACACTCTGCTGGCAGAAAACCCTTATAGAGGCTGCACACCTCAACTGCACTGACCTAACTCAACAACACCCAGTTCCAGTACAAACAAGGGCTGATTAAACAATGTGCTGTGGAAGAGGCCCAAAGTCTTCATGCAAAGACTAAAAGGAGTATAAGCTAGCAGGAAGTTAAACAGAGGCAGGAGGAAGATGAAGTACTGCAAGCACAGATGAGACACAGAAGTGTTGATTTTATGAATCGCTCCCTTACATAGATGAAAGAAAACATTCTTTTGCCTAAACCAATTATAAGTGCAAGATTCACCCCAGAGCTTAAAGTAGATACAATTCAATTCTCTATTGCTTTCCTTAACTGGACCATTTTCGTAAGATTTCTTGTAAAACTTAACACTGAAATTACATTGCATTGTGGTAGTCATTTGTTTATCAAAGACACATGATGAATTTCAGCCCTCTAATATAAAGCAAGTGGGAATGAAGATACTGGATCTAGCAAATGAACAAAGACACATGGAGGAAGATGTTCTGTTTAGTTCAGTTTAGAAACAGAGAGAACAGATCAGTATGAGCTATACAAGGAATAGCTAAACACTGTAACTGGAGCGGGTTATCCAGGGTTTCTGCATTTGTCATACTCTAGGCACAAAAAGCCCTCACAACCAGTCAGATCTCTGAACATAAACTGAGATGGTCTTCTGTGTGAATACCTACCAGAGATGAGAAGTCAAAATAAAGCAGAGCAATAACAGTCCTGATCACTCAGACACATTCAGGAAGGCCGTAACACACATGCTGCTTCCATAAGAGACGTAGAGTACTTGATACAGCCCTTCTATGCTCTGTTACCCTCACTGCCCCATCCCATGAAACTCCACTTGTCATCTCTCCTGCACCTGGAGACAGTTTCAACAGGAGAGAATCACATCACGCTTTCAGAGCCTGGTGCTCTTCTGGTCTCAAAATTACATCAACTGAAGCATGAAATTGGTGTTCCTCTTAAGCATGCTCTGAATCCACTAGGGTGCCGTGGATGGGCAGGGTCATCTCCTCCCTCATTTCTCAACGAAGAAGGGAGCAATCTAGTCCTCCCTTTCTGAAAAGGTGTGCTAAACTGACAGATTCTCCTGCATCCTCCTCTTTCTTTTCATCTAGCAGAAACTGAGCCCACTACCCATAGTGCATAAATCTCCCTGCACACCCCTCACTGAAGTATGCCTAAGCCATGGCTGTGAATGCTGCTCCTGGACCTAGCCACCTGCAAGCCCAAACCCAGTTGGTGGATCTGCTTGCCTGCACTTCCTTGGGAAGAAAGAACAATCCAGCAAAAGACAATTGTTATTGAGAACTCAAAGTGAAGTACTACTTGTAACAACAATTGCAGTCTCTAATTAAAAGCATGTACTGAACAAAATTCAGGTACATCAGGAAAAACAATGATCAGATACTTCTTTTCAGACAACATATAAAACCACTGGGAAACAGTGAATAGTTCACAATCCTTCTTTTCAAGTAAGAAGCTTTTCTGAAAACTACAGCAACAAAACTTTTAAAAAAGAAAAAAAGAACAGTATCAGACCTCCCAAGACCTGATCCATGTGTACTCGCTGACAGGCCAAACCTTTGCTCTGCTTGACAAGAATGACTTTTAATAACATGGAGAACTGAAGGGGGAAGACGTGGAGGAGCTACATCAATTACAGAAGAGAAAAAGTCAGCTTCCATAGGGAAACAGATGGATATTCTGTTTCCATAGGGTCATGTTTTCCTGACGGTTGTTCATGCTGTACACAAGTCAAGTGGGTGGTAGGAATGTACTTCATGCCCCACTCACCCACAAAACCTGCCTCAGTGAAGAGCTGCAGACACCTACAGTCACTACTCCAACACCAATGTGAACTATGCAGCCTTTGCTGCTGCTCTGGTAGGGCAGTGAGGCTTTGTAAAGTGCATGTCCATATATTCAGCCTGATAATAACTGCCAATGCTGAGATCTGCATTGTAAGGCAATACTGATCTTTATCTTATAAAAGGAGGGGGAAAATTAAAAATAAGAGTGTCATACATCTAAATGTCAAGTAATTCATAAACATTGCCACAATGCTGCCTGGGAGTTAAGATGCAGCTCCTGCCTCACAGGGTACCTGGTAAACTGTGGAAGCTCTTAAACACTTCTGTTCACACTCAGATGGTGTTAAAGCAATGGAAGGAAAAAAAAAAAGAAGAAAAAATGTAAAGCTTCATCTTCTCCAGGTCATGTGACTCAATGTAAACAACAAGGATTTGAGAGCCCTGAGACATACATACCATTTCTTTGAATGCACTTTCTATGGCCCCAATAACCAGGCACTCATGTGGGATCTTCTTCTCAGTGAAGAAACGTGTTGGAGGGGTGCTGGGCGAGCCTGGGGCTCCCACACCACCGCGCAGAGAGGCCGCCCGTGTCAGTGTCCTGCTGTTGCTGGACGGGTTGTCAGGCTCCTCTCCCAGGCAGGTGGGCGGGAGGACAGCTGTGTTCCTCAGGATATCCACAATCTCCTGCAGCTGCTCCAAGATATGGTGCTGCAGCAGTTTGGAAGCCACCACAGCTGCCCCAGACCCAGCGTGTCCATCAAACAAGGACCAGTAGTACAGGTTGATCCCATCTGTGTCCTGGAGAAGCAAGAGGAGGGAGAAAAGAAAGGAAAAAAAAAGGTCACTGTTACACAGTTGTGAGCAGGGTGACTGGTGGAACAGAGGCAGCAGGTGAAACACAGAGAACTTTCCCAGAGGTTACATTCTTTCTGAAATGCAGAAATACCCAGTGTCAGTACAACTCTGGTAAAAAGAAAAGATGCTTATTTTTAGCACACATCCCCACGCTGGTTTTTTTCCTTTTCCTTAACCTCTTAAAAAAAAAAATGCTCAAGGGGAAAAAAAAGGTTTGCCTTACAATCTTTCTTATCTTACAGCAATCATAGGTTGTAGAAGAATACCTTCTGAATATATGATAGACCTGCCACCACAAAAGACCAAAATTCTACACAAGACAGCACCTGATACTTTTGTGACAGACCTTCTTTTTTCACTAGGCATGAGACAAAGGACCTCAGTTTGACATCCAGCAAGAAGTTGTGAACCCTACTTCCACGGCTGGTAGATAAGGTCCATCCATGCTGGCAGACGCGACAACTCAGGCTTTCCCTGCCCATGCCAGCCCAGGAAACAGCACCAGCACAGAGGTCCTCGAGGATGACTGACACAAGTGGGATCAGGTGAACTTCGTTTTGTTCTAGCCTCTATGTTCACTGCTTAGTTCTTCACATTCCCCTAAAAAGTTTCCTGTATAGTACTGGAGATGGTGGGGTACCTATCACTTGGGGCATTAACCCAGGGCTGGAAGCAAAGTAGCTCTGAGCATCACAAGCTCCAATATGCCTAGAAAATACTAAGGAGCCATACTCTTAATAACCTTAAATTTTTGGGGAAGAGAAATTCACCTAGCAATCCTCAGGTAAGCATTTAAGGCATGATGATATCCCTCTTTGCATGACAGCATATTTGGCAGCAGCATGGGGAAAGAGTCTTTCCTGCCTCTCCTTTCCCCTCTGTTTCTTTTAATGCTGCACCTTCCCCCAGCTATGCAGAAACAGTTGTTACTGGGGCTGCCTTGCAAGTCAGATGTGGGTGGACTAATACAGATTTAGAAAGAAACAATTTTGCAAGGGACAGAAATGAGGCTATACTACTGTAAAATACCTTGTAATAGGAAAGCATAATCTAGATCTCACTGCAGTCAGAGACCCTCAAAATTACATGTGCATGAGGCGCTGACTGTGGTCTAATTTAGGATGACAGATGTGATTTGTTTTGTTCACCTGAACACTGCTACCTTGCACTACAGATCAGCATAAAGTCTAGGCACCATCTGCATGCCAGCACCTCATGCCCAAAGCACTGCCTATTTCAAATTTACGGACAGGGCTGTGAACTGCAGCTCCTTTTACTTTCTGCTGTTCCAGCTGCTCCACTAAGGCGTCATGATCATAAAAGTCAAGGTGATTTCTTTTTGCATGCAGCACTGCTGATGTGGTAAAGTTCAAATGTATTCTTAACCAATGCATCAACAGCATAGTCATCCATACAGCAGGGAGCTCCTCCAAGAGGAGGAATGCATTAGTCTCTCATGCATTCTTCACTTGATTACTAAAATGCTGTGATAAGGGAGCATTGTCCTAAAGTACTGTTTACTTACCACAGTAAGGATCACACAGGATACATCCTAGTGGTTCCTGGAAAAACCAACATGTGTCCACATTTCTGAACATGGCCCCTTAGCCAGACACCCCCTCCTTCCCCCACTTATCCAGCCTGGTAAATTCATCAAAAAACCTGTAGTGAAACTTTCCCCCTGAGGGCAGGGCTGGTAGTTGTATTACCTTGCTCTGGGCTCAGAATCTCTCCAAGTTCACACAACAGTTGGCTGTAAAATTCTGCGTAAGTAATTTTTAATGGCCAACAGGATTAGCAATTTAAATACCTGCTTGTAAAAATAGATTGCTATTCATGTAAAATGTAAAGTATTTTGCCAACAGAATCAAGTTTTCCGAAGTGAAAGTATTCCAGCTGAAAACTGAAACTATTTATTCAAAATGACAACACTGTGCCTCCTAGGATTTGTGTATCAAACCACCTCTGCTCCCATTCTTTTCTTAAGGGTTTGTCTCCCTGGCCAAACTCCATGTTATAATGCACCACATACAATGCTTCCACAGTTTTTGTCCTCATGTCCTTTAAAGGTGCTACTCCTTTTGAAATCTGCTGTCTTTGGGGGAAAAAACCCCAAGGCATTTCAACTCTGACCGAGATTGAAATATTTTACCTTCTACCAAAAGGAAGGAGATATTTTGGCATTGTTCTCCCCCTGCCCCCAAACTGGAACAGAAACTTACAATTAAGAACAAGTTTAACCCACACTCCATTTTCTTAAGTTCTCCAAAGCAGACCACCAGAAAAGTATGTGTTGCAGGTTTTAGAAGATAAAGGAGAACAGTTATTAACATAATTTACTCTCATTATTATGATCTCAACTCTGGATATGTCCTACACTGAACAAGCCTCATGTAAGTTTGGGAGTTAAATAAAGAGGAGACTGGGACACTTTAAAACAATAAATGAACAATAGCCCATGACAAAAACCAAAATTGAAATGTTGCCACTTATTTCCTCTAAGCCGACGGGTGGCATGAATTTGGACAGAGAAGTTCACATGGGCCAGAGCTGTATTCTCAGACTGTCACTGACTCATGTCACTGTGGCATGGCCACATCAGCTATGGTGGTTCACTGATTTTGAGCTTTTTGGACTCGTAATTCTTGAACAAAGAGGATGTTGCTACCAGTTCAGCTGAGTTCAGACATCTACACTGCCCACCTCCAGGATAGTTTTCTAAATTGCCCTTATGTTGGGCAGACAGAAAAACTCTTGCATTTTCAGACTATGCTTATCTTGTTCCAAAGTAGATTTATTTCTCCCTAGCAACAGCAGAAGCACCCTAGATAATTGGAAAGTCTGTATTCTAAGCACTCAGGGGAGATGACTACCATAATGCTGCTCTCATACAGACATTCTGTGTGAGATGCTCTAGGGCCTTAATTTCAGCTAGGATCTGCAAGCATTACTGTAACCTAAATATTAGTCTTGAAAAACTTCTGTATATTCCTACAAAGCTTCATTTACTTTTGACCTAGCAAAGAGGAAAACCACAGATAACCTATTAGCTGTCTAAAAAAAGGAAGAAAAAAAACAAACTCTTTTTCCCCACCCTAAGAATAAGAACAGCTCCTCTATTTGAAAGAAATTAATTCCCCAAAACCACACCAATTCAATGAGAATTACAAATATGATGCAATTAAAGTAGTGACTCAGAGAATGAACAAGGGCCAGCAGTCAGGGCATACAGATGAGGCAAAATGCACAGAAAGGTCCTTGCTTTTACTTGCACAGCTGAGGTGACCTCTGCAGCCACCAAGCAATTAGCTATTTTGGTGTGCACATGCATTGCTGTTCTCTCTCTTTTACATTTGGGAGATTGAACTTCTCCCTGAAAAGAACTGTCATTCTGCAAACTCCGAGAACAAGACATCTATTTTTACTAGCACTGGCAGGATTCTGCCAAAAGTACTCTTTCAAACACCAATCTTAATTTCTTCTTTAACTGGACAGAGTCCTCAGATTGTGGCCAGTCACCACAGTGATTTATTTTAGATTTTCACTTGAAAGATTCCAACTTAACAAGAGGCTGAATAGCTACACAAACATGAAGAGAAAACTAATCTTTCACTGCACTGACCTTAAAATTAATTTCCAGAATGTACTAGGAAATTTAACAAGCTTCAGGCTCCTCAACTGCTGACCTAGCTTTCAGAAAGGTTCAGCAGTCTCCTGGGTTTTGCAATTGTAAAATTTAATTAAGACAAGCAAAGTTTTGGGTCAAGCAATGGATGAGAAATCATGAGAGAAATTGCATATATATACACATATAGTTTTAGCTCAATGATATGAAGGGAAGGGAAAAAAAACCTTAGCAATACCTAGTGATCAATTTGGGACATGCTTTTCAGGTAAGCTAGACAGTAGTCTTACACTGCAAACCTTCAGACTGTTGTTATGGAGCTGGTTCCAAACAGGCAAATAAACCATGTTGCCACTAAAGATTCATTCTGGGAATTACAACCTACCCTGACTATTATTGTTCCAGATATTAACTACACTCATGAAACACATAAGAGAGCAAATTGAGTTCTCATAAAATCTGAACTGGACCAGCGATTGCCACCCTAATCCTAAGAGAAAAGCCTCCTCATGTTACAAATGATATGTTCAGCTGCCTATGGTAGGCTACCAGCCTTGTGTCACACAAAACATACACACCATTCCAGATTCATGGCAAAGAAAACTACAGAATAAGTAATTAAGTATCCTCACATTACAATGACAATTAATATATTAAGTCCTTTAGCCTGATTGTCACTATGACAATATCCTGGCACAGGATTTCCATTTTGTTTGCTGATGGTTCCTGGCATTCATCATGAAGGTACTCTGTAGTTAAAGGCATTTAAAAGCTGTACTAGTGAAAGAGATGTGCAATTTAACATGAATGTTCTTGAACAGGGACAGAGAGCAGATATGGTTAATCAAGGAGCAATGGAGTGGGGTGGGGGGGGAAGGGGAGAGAATGACTTAGTTAGGGTTGAATTTAAAGAGTCTTTCTTTTCACTGCTCTGCTCATTTAATTACCCATGCTTTCAAGAAGAAAACCATGTTTATGCTATTTAATAGACTTCCCAGGATTTGTTTGTGTGTTGAGGTTAAAGAAATGTTCACTTCTGCGTTTCTGGCCTACCACCCCCTCCTTTCCACCTCTGGAAGCTCTGCAGAGTACGTGATAGTGGCACTCAACTTGTGTGGATCTTCGACTCCTCTATGCTGCTTTGTCAAAGCACAGGGCTGGACTGATGGTGTTAGCATTAAATAAAAATTATCACACAGTCTCAGGTGTAGCTGATGTTTCACAAAATTCCCAAAAAGCAGGATAAAACAAAGATGGCATGTGGCATTCTCAAAGGTGCTGCAGAAAAAAGATAAATCTGAGGATGACGAAAAGGACTCTTAAATGAAGAGACAGTTTTAAGTTGCAGTGCCTATTTCTCTCATGCTCCACACTTTGAAAAACAGAACAAGAACAGAAGAACTGTTTGCTTTCCACAAACTTCCTCCCTAATTCATTTTTCCTTCAGTATTTCTACAAGGTGCTTCACCACATAGAGACAATTTCAGATTGTGTTACAGTGGAATTTCCCTATGAGGCATTTACAGTATTTAACCTCTGGCTTTGTTACTAGGTTTTTCCTAGGATGATATTCTATCATTCACTGTAGTGTCTAAAGCCAGTATTTCTAAATTTTATTCATACAAATAAGGTTGTACCCTCATCACATTTAACACAAAACTCACACACTCCTCAAAAAAATATTTGCCAGCAGTGCTACGTGAGGGTTATTATACCTCACAGTATAAGAATATGAAAACAAAAATATGACACATCATAGGAATGTGCTTTCCCTCCTCTTTTTAGATATATTCAACCAACAAAAGATGTAGCAAGGAAAAAAAATCCTACTAACTGCTAGTGTAAGACTGCCCTCTAGTAGAAAACTTTCTCCAGGATGCCTGTTTTGGGAAAATATACTACAAATTTAAATACACAAGCTGTGGTCTAATAACATGGTAGAATAGGTTTTCCACAACTAAATAATGAGTGTGACGGCACTTATTCCAATGCCATGTAGAAAACAGAAGTAAATCCGTAGATAAGAAGAGAACATATAAAGAACAAGATAACAAATAATTAGAAAACAGTATACTCTATTATATGGAACAGCTGGCTCCTGACTTTAGATGTTATGCTCCTTTCTGGTCAAAATATGTCAGAAATAGAATCAAGAACAGAAGATTTGAATTTTTTGTCTCAAGAAACTTGAAAGGGAGTGGCTGTTTCTTTCAAAATCAAGATGAAAGATACAGAATTTTCCTACAGAAACTAGGAAATAGATCAGTGAAGAGAGAAAGAAAAATTAGAACATTCAATGAGATACTTCTCATAAACACGGTGTAAGTAGATATTTACTGAGGAGATATTTACTGACAATCATGAAATTTCAAACGGATAAAAAGAACTGCTTTTAAAAACATGCAGTTAATAAACTCTACCACAGCACTGCCATAACAGTACAACTGTAACAATGGATAACATCAAGGTTAGTTAAGATGCCTTTCCAATAACGTAACTATTTTAGATCCCTGTATTTTTAATGCAATCTAATCTTATTAACTATGCATTGTTTGGAAAAAAGTTCCTTCTGAGGGAGTTGATTAACCATGCAGTGTATGGCTTTTGCTCCTGAGAAGCTTTTGATACTGCAAGTTAATCAGGCTTTGTGAAACAATGCTACAAAGATTTTTATGTCCCATGCAAGCCCCCAAAATATGCAAAAGCAGACAAATTCAGCAGTTACATTCACCCACATCCCAGACACAGAGGCACTTGACCACATATCTCACATGGGTAGGTCTGGAACTTAAATGTGGTATGAGACCAAACCTCGTATCTCTGCACGGCCTCAAGATGCGTGCACCCAGGCTGGTGTGTGCACAGAGGTCTTTGCAGTGTGCCTGTGTGCACTGCACAGTGATACCCTCAGTGTCAAACAAACCCATCAGCTGGACCAAGGACACTGGTGCTTATCTTGTTGTGTTTTCTATACACAAACAAGTACTGGGCCCAAATGTGGCTTCATTAAACATAATTAATGCATACAAAAGTTAAATACACCCCTGAAACCAAGCATCTTCCTGAACCAACAGCAGGCAGTTGCATGGACTTTGTAGAAAAGACTTTTAAAACCACAGCTTATTAAAACAAATTCTGTTTTGCCTTGCATGACTGTATGTAGAATGCTCAGTCCCAGCAAGTCTGGGGCACAATTCGTTATCCAGGATTTTGCAAAACTGTACTTGAAAAAAGAAATCATGACTGTCTCAATACAATAAAGAATACCAGCACACAGAAACTGAAATGTGATTTTAAAGAAGGTTTTGAAGAGGAAAGAACAGGGCAATTTCCAAACTGTGAGAATCTGTCAGTTTGAAAACGTTGCAGCAATAATGAAGTATGAAACAGAACTGGAGGAACAAGAGATGGGGAGGGACAGAGTACAAGAGGAATGCCTGTTTCTTAGGACCCCAGTGAACCCTGCAGCCATCAGGTGTACCAAGCCATGGAGTTCTGGGAGAGAGACTAAAGCAGGCTGCTAATCACTACGTGATTTAAAACAGACATACACACCAAGCAATAAAAAAACCCCAAACCACCAAGAAAGGTTACTTATAGTCCACTGAAAAATTAATTATTGCTTAGGGACAACATGTGTTCTCCAGCAGCAGGAATGCAGCATATCCACGTTGTCTGACTCCGACATTCAGACAGGGCATTTAGTATTACATGGTAAAATGTTGGAATTAAACACATACTATCAATCACTGCTGGAGGCTGAGGTCATGCTTAAAGAGCAGATGAAGTAATTAGCCAGTCAGGAAACAAGACAGATGAAAAATAGCAGACAATTGCCAGTAGACAAGTGCATGACATACACACTCCACAGAAATGCGAGAAGCCACAGTCTGCAAAATTACTGAATTCTGTGTGCTGGATGACCTTACCCTACCTGCATAAACCAAAATATTCTCTTGCTTTAGTAGTTCATTAAATTAGAGAACACAGGTATCTTTCTGACATTGGCTGAAGATGTGGTTTAGTGGCTGAGGTATAAGACCCATTTTGACAGCCTATATGGTTCATATAGGTCTTTATCTGAGCCCTGTGTAGGCACAGTGAAAACAGCTCCTAACACAGTGTCCACAGAGCTCCATGTAGTGAAAATGTGCCTACAAGACAGCGCAGAAACTTAGAAAGAGAAGATGGAGGTTGACCTGTGTTTTTGTGGCACCATGGGGCATATGTGTAACTCATAGAACCATAGAATGGTTTGGGATCAGAGACCTTAAACATGATATAGTTCCAACCCATCTGACATTGGCAGGAACACCCTGCATTAGGTGCAAGATGCTCAAAGCCTCATCCAACCTGGCCAAACTTCCCTAGGCAACTTGTTTCAGTGCCTCACCACCCTCAGAGTGAAGAATTTCTGCCTAATATCTAATCTAAACCCTCTCTTAGTCTGAAGTCCTTACTCCTTGTCCTATCACTACAGGCCCTTGTAAAAAGTCACTCTCCAACTCCCTTTAGGTATGGCTAGTCTAAGGGCTCCTGGAGGCCTCTCTTCTTCAGGTTGAACAACCCCAACTCACAGCCTGTCTTCACAGAAGAGGTGCTCCAGCCCTTTCATCATCTTCAAATTTCTCAACATTATATTTCAGAAATGAAACAAAAAGAAAAATCCAGGAGCATCCCCTTGCCCATCTTTAAACTAAAATATCTTAGATGGAAGGAGCATTTTTCAGTGAAAAAAATTAAATTGAAGAGCTAAGAAAAATATAGTCAAGTGTTCTGCATTTAAACAGAGATAATTAGTAAGAGGTAACTGAAAAGATATCAAATATTCAGAAAACACCTTTTAGTGTCATATTCTCACAATCCTTTTATATTTATTTTGTACTTCTCCACTGACAAGATACAGAAATTTGCTTACTGAATTGTCTTTCAGCTGGAGACCTTCTCCATTGGGCAGCGATGACCTCCGTTTTGTTGAAGAGTTCTTGTTTGGTGTAGAATTACTGCCTCCAGCTTTTTTCTTGACAAAGAGCACTTCACAGCTGGCTTGATCTTCATTGTGCATGCTCTTCCCTGCATTTATTACCCTAAGAAAAAAAGAAAAAAAAAAAAACCCACAATGACCAGATTAGCAAAGCACAGAAGCCCCCGTCTGTATCTCATAATGTGACTCAAGATGTACAGAACCAGAGTCCAGCAGTGCTGCAAGTACTGACTGAATTAAAATACACGGCTGACTTACAGAGATACAAACATACACACAGGCATTCTTGCTTATTTCTGTACACATACACATGACATAACAAGCATTTTCTGCAAAACTATGTGAATAAGAACCAATGGTACCATGAGCATATTTTACCCCTAGGCATACCATACTTTTTCTTAAAAGAGACTACTTTATGGATGAAGTTGATAACACATATGCCCCCCAGCTGAAACACGAGACCCCTATTTGCTTTTCTACCTGTCAGCCTCTGCTATAAATAATGAATCTTCTGACTAAGAGTGTGCATTCTGTCAAGTTCCAAGTCTTTGCACAAACAAAATACCTGCTATCAATCTACAAAGCTGTTACTGCTAAAGGCAGTCTGTTCAAATGGCATATATTAGAAATGCTATGACACAAATACAAAGGAAAGACTTTGTTTCTGACAGGCAATTCAAGCTTGCTTGTATCACAGTGATACAGGGATGCATACTAAACACATCCCTCTAGTATCCCCCTGCCCCCAGAAGCCTACCTCAAACCATCTGTCCCACCTGCCCTGTAGAAAACAGAAGATTTGCACTGAGCCGCAAGCACACAAAAACCAGCACTAAGAGCTGTTTAAAGTACAAGCTTTAAACAGTCAAAGGTATCCTGAGACTTGTACCACAGCTTCCTTCCTTTGATTCAGTGACGAGGCTGAAATAACAGCTATTCCACCAACAAGTTTTTAAAACTTTAATCAAAAGCCTGTGTTATTCAAAATACTGTGGTTGCTATCATCAATCTCAGAACAGTCAAGCTCAAACACATTTTTCAGCTTCTACATGAGCATCTCAGCACAAACTGACCAATTTTGCATCAACTGACAGTCCTGGGTTCACATGGCGAAAACCTGTGCAAGCTAGGATGATGTCTTGTTCCAACCAAGCAAAGACACCATGACTTTGATGCAAGCATGTCTTCTTCCACAAACACTATCCACCCACTCCTCTCTACTGCGAGGTTTGGGTCAACAAGTTGACCGACACTCAGGGGCAGTATTTCCACTACCAGACAAACGCCGAGTTTCACATCAGCACACAATGTCTTTAAAAATAACTGCTGCCTCCCCAGAAACTAAAACAGCTTGAAGGCACATCACAGTCCTGATGGCAAATTCAAGATATACTTGACTTCCTGATCTCTAATGTTTTCATTACAGTAAAACTTTACACAATAGGCAAATACTTGCTAGAGGTTGTTGAAATGGAAACAGAAACCAAAGGAAGACTTGAAGGGAACCCCAGCTTGCCTGCTCTTGCTGAAATGTCAAGTCTGTATCAGATGATACTTGCTTGAAGATAATACATTCTTTAGACTTTCAAGGAGCAATATGATGCTGTGCCACACCAATTAGTATTCCTGCCTCTGAACAGAAAAAACAATCTTTTTTAAAAAGAAAGTGTACATTCACTGCAATTAACTGCTTTCAGAAATGGGAAGTTTCCTTACAGTGCTAAATGCTATACATTGCCATCTATCTATGCACAATAGTATGCACAATACCACCATTTGTTTGCAAGTATGTCTTGTAACTAAACACTAATTGTGGATAAAATTATTTTGCAAAACACACAGAGAGCAGAGATGAAGGAGCAATTAATTGCAAGGCAGTCATGAGGAGTTTAACCACTCATCCCCTGTAGTGGTTAACCTTTGGGCAATTGCAGATGAAATACTGAGATGCAGTAAGCTTCCAGTCTGAAAACTCTAATTTTCTTGACATTATGAAAACTAGAAGCATATATTCAGAAAGGGGGAGAAGTGTCTGGGGGAGAGGGCAGAACACACAACACATGAAAAAATCATAAATACCAAAGCATTTAAATCAGCTGACCAAGACCTGTTCAGTTTGAAATGCCACAAACATGATAAAAATACTGCAGCAGCAGAGAAATTGTAGTTTTATCATATCAAGAACTAATCAATATTCAGTTTAGCCAACCAGCCTCCTTACTGCTGCTACAGTAAGGAGACTGGTTGGCTAAACTGAATTTTAAAAAAGAAGCAGAAGACAAGTGAGAGACACAAGTTACTCCTTACAAAAATCGCTGCCTTCCTACCACTTATTGTTCCTTATGAAAGACATTGAACTCTTGGAGTAGCTGTGGTTTCCAAGCTTAGTGATGGACTTCAGGATTCATATGGTGGAAGATGTTCTGATGTTTAATAACACATCAAGTTATGCACAACATTATCATTTTATAAAGCTCTTACCAAAACAATTTGTCCATGCATGAATACATTAGAAAGACTATGAGAACAAAGTGACCCATCAGACTGGCTTGACAATCAGCTATCACAAAACACCTGGAGCTGAAATTGCATAACAAGCACCTTGCTAGAGGAGGATATGATCAAAAGGAACCTGGCAAGACTGAATATTGAGTAGACATGGGAATTGGGGTGTCAATGTGTTAAGGAGGGAGGAGTGGGGCTCTGAACAATGCATTTCATCCGAGAAATCATCTGTCTCTCCGAGAATTCCAGTTTTTCTTTCTTCATCAGAGGATTAAGTGTATTTTATTCTTTGTGAAGGCCTGGATTTATCATAACATAAAAATGGTGCTTATAGATCCTACCAGGTAATACAGGGTCTAGATACCAAAAGCTTCCCCTCACCTGACACAGGCACTCTTCTACTCTCACATCCGATCTGATAGGCAAACCCTGGAAAACGGCTGCAGTGAAGTCCCGTGATTTTTAATCTCAAAACTTGAACTATGTGTTGGTGCCTGATGCCAAGCACAGAAGCTGCTAACATCTACTCAGCTTCAAACAGCTATATCTTTGCTGACTTTTGAAATCCTTTTCTTTCTGCAGTTTCCCAAATCCCTCCTCCAGGCAATGCTTTCAACCAGCTTTCCAAAGCTGATTTCACTGTTGTTTTTCCTCCTTGTTCTCCCAGGCTGCAACTTATCAGAACAAAAATCACATTGAAGCTGCTTATACAAATAACAAAGCAGAACTAACAAGATATTCATATCTCCAAAAGGTAACTCTTAAATACACCTCTGGAATTTTTTACGGAAAAATCTGCCCCTCTTTCCACAGATGAAGTGCCTCAGTTTCCAAAGAGTGCCCTTTAGTATCTTTTTCTGTCTAATTTAAATTATAAGTTATCCACCAGTAAAGTGAGAAAATGAGATAAAACACCTCCGATCATTTCAATTCCATTTTACCATTAATATTAATAATAATGCAGAGAAGAAAACAGTTAAAAATTAATTAGAAGAAGACTGAGGCCTACATAATTCGCTAGCTTACTTAGACACACATTTTCAAGCAAATTCCTCCTTTTGTTCTCTCCAAATTTATCAAGACACTGATTAGACCTACTGATGATCAACTGCTTTCCATCCTTTCTCTCCTCTCCCCCAAAACCCATGTATCTCCTATCCAATCTTTTGCAACATTCAACCCAAATAAAGTATCTAATTTGGATCAAAAGCCCCTCCTTTTACAGAATTCACTGTCTCTACCACGTCAAACGCATTTCTCAGTAACAAATAAATAATCCTAAGGTTTGGTTCGAGGTATAGTGGTGCTAGTAAAAACCCATCCCACTTTCCAAACAGGGGCTTCCTGAAGCCTGCACAGTCAGGTGTTGGGGTTTGGTCACAGTTGAAGTATCTGCATCAACCCTGATGGACACTTTCGTATTTCATGAGACTTAATCTTAAACATGGTCCTCAGCTAAAAGCAAATCTACCAGATAGGAAGGAGCCAGCTGGTCTGTCTGGCTCACAGAATTCTGCTGTTATCTAATGAGACCCCAAATCCCATCTGACTGAATGGAAATGCAGGTCACACTGTGCTGCTACTCTTCATTCAACAAGCAGAGCTCAAAGTCCTGTGACAAGATCACTGACTGCAAAATCCTAAGTTTATCTTAAGAGAGCCAAAACAGGCCTGGTGAACAAATCCAAAACAAGCTTTGATAGTAGTTTCAAAAAAACCCTCAAAACAACCCACACCAAACCACAAGCAAACAAAAACCCACAAACAAAAAATAAAAAGGCTTCAATCTTCTGAAGCATTTCTATTGAACCCTCTATTTTTTTTGCATCAATACCAATACATATACTGTTTGGGTGTTTTAGTCCTTCCTATACCATGCTCTTTGATATTCCATTAACTTGTAATCAGCCAAAATTCCAAGCTGTGTTGTAGCCGGAAAGTTTTACCCACCAAAAAAACCCCAATGCAGTTGCCTTACCTACTTGGAGCAAAATATAGCCCAAAACAAAAGCTTCAAACAGTCTGTGAGCTGCAGTAAAGGAACACTGCTTGTAAAGTGCCCTATATGATGTCTTTACTTGGGGAACCTGTGCTCATTTGCTCCACAAATACTAATCCCATCCAAATGCAAAAGTTCTGTGTCCTCTCCCTAGAGGTTAGCCAGAAAAAAGGAGCTAGGAAAAAAAGAGAGTATATCCATAGGCAGCTTGTGGTACACTGCAGTTTTCAATTCCACCCTGCTTTGGGGTTTCAGACTAGCAGCAGACACCTGTAGTTGTTCTGACTCTGCATGAATCAATTCATCAGGAAGCACAAAGCCCTTCTCTGCCCTGCTCACAGGAGCTACAGCTGGCCTCTCCTTTTTCCAGCTGTGGCACACACACGCCACTCCACAACTGCACGACACCAGCTTGCATCCAACCCAACTAATAACACAGAAGTAACCCAGACAAATGAATACCATACCCACAGACAACAGACAATATGTTCCTAACAGTTTTATGCCATAATTTAAACAGTCTTAGAATGATGATTAAAGATCCCATAAAAATCCAACTTTCACATAAGTGCTGCTGGCTTTACTTCGCCCTCCCACTTTTTTTTCCCCCTTAATGGATTAGCATTTGAGTAGATGCCACTGCTTTTTTCTGTGACATCTCACTTACTCTCTTAGATTTACAGGTAGGTGTCTGTTTCCTCCCTTTCACCCACATGAGATTTATTTCTGCACTGGGAATCAACTTGAAAGAGATTTCCTTCTAGCTGTTCACCTCTTCCCTCAGATGAAAGGCAGCTTTTCAAGCAGCCTAAACAGTTCCATTCATTCATTACTGTAACTGTCACATTGTGCACATCAAAACCAAAGCACTCACTAGTACTGTCCACTGTGGGCAGAAATTCAAGCCAGCCCTGAATCGGTTCTCTAAACCCATGGGGACTAAATAAAACTTTCATTTTATTAACCAAGGAAAAAATCAATATTTAGCCATAAAATCTTGCAATGATCTCATGTGAAAATATGGTTTCTCCTACCAGCAATTACACTGGTATACTAGGCCAAGTTCACTTTGAGGCCCAGCTAGAAGCTGTGACACCCATCAAGCTAATAAGAACTAAATATGGGATGAAAATAGGCAAAGTATAAAAGTAGAATACCATTTATGCTGGAAATTTACCAGAAGTTCAGTGTAAATGATCATAACCTGGTAACACAGCTTGTCTTTGGACTGAAGTCAATGACATCTTGGAAGGGAAGTCTACCCTGATGTTATTTGTATGAACTTCACAAAATGCCACAGTGCATCACATCATCCAGCTACCCTTTCCAAAAAAGATTAAATACTAAGTGACTACAAGGAACAAAATAGTTGTAGGTCACTGCAGGAATAAGCAAGCTCCATGACCACTACACAGGGAGAAGCAGCTCTTTTTGATAATTAGCATGCAGGTATTGCATAAGAAAACCAAGGTACAGTGAGCCCTGAGCAGATGCCAAGCCAGACCAGTGGGATACAAAGATGGTTAAGCATGAACTCACTTCAGAGCTGAGCAATCTCAGCCACAGCTGGCAATACTACTTGCCAAATTCTTTCTCCTCACTCCTTCTGTACTAGCTACTAGAATGGGGTAAGAAGTAGTTGCAAAAGCAAAGATTAATTTGACAGTGTAAAATAACCACCATTTATTTCCCACAAAGCACAGTGAAATTGCAGAAAATGCCAGGTCAGACTGCTCACCATCCATATTTAGAATAACTTTGAGTAACTCTAACTAGAGTAACAGCCTGGCTGTTCAACAGTTGCTGAAATATAAGCAAGAGATCCAGAAGACAATAAGAATAAACAACTTTGTGTTGGCCAGTGTCCTTCTAGTGCTGTTTCCACAAATGCACCTAGACCTTTTCCTTCTTCTCCCCAGCAGTTAAGTTCTCAAACCCTGCTAATCTGGGGAAAATGGGCCTGGGCTTATTTCCATGGTATTCAGGAAGAAGTTGCCTTGAAAGTTCTTCAAATTATGCTTCCTATATGAATAGGGCACATTCAATCTGAAGTCATCCTCCAGATGAGTATATTTGCACAAAAAATTTTGAGATTTTTATTCATTATTAGATTTTTCTAGGTTACTTTTGTTGATAAAGCTTACCTTATGTCATTATGTTATAATATGAGGCTATGTCATTATGCTATTACATTATTATGTTGTTGATAATGCTTACTAGCTGTGCCTGGTGTGGTAAGTTTTCAGCTTCAACTTGAAGCAGAAAGCACTAAAAAACCCCTAAATAGTAGTGAAAAGAAATGGACCCTTTCTGCAGGAATATCCTTAATCATGTCTCACAAGCCATGTGTGAATAGTCCCTGTGACTTTGCCCAGTAGGACAGAATAACAGAATAATAAAGAAATCACTCTAGCTGAAATGATGAAAAGGCAGGGGAAAGCAACCTGCCCCTAATCACTACAGCAAGGGGCATCTGGGCCTCAGAAATATTTGCTCTGCCTACAAGCTCAACACTACTATTACTGCTACACCACCAACTACTATTACTATGGAAAACCCCAACCAAAAGCTCAATTTGAATTAAAATGTTTTTGTTTTTGTCTAGACTTTTAAATGAGTGTCTGCACATAACAAGGATGCATAAAGAAAACAAGACTACTTCCCCCTCCTCCCCAGTTTCCTTCCCAAAGTTCTACTTTTGAAAGCACATCTTAAATAAACCCTTTCTTCCTTACAGAAATGCCAATTATATGCAAATAAAAGTTCTCCTTATGCTTACAGTAAACCCTACATCTTTAGATTACGATGCTGTAGACCACAGTCTCAGCTTCAGGGTTAAAAGAAATCAAGATAAATGGCTTATGCAAAACTGGTCCAAGCTTTCAACAACAACAACAAAAATTTATCTCTTGTATTTAGCATGTGTGAAAGTTAACCCCAAGAGATGAGTGGTGACAGTACTAATCCCTTTTATACAGCTGTCAACTGAAATTAGCCCCAAGATCATCTCCGCAAGTGTGACAGAGAAGGCACACATTTCCTCAGATACACACTGATGCCTTATTCACAATATCCCTCTACTGCAGCAGGTACTCAAAGCCCCCCACAAACTGAAAGAAGTCTGTCTGCTATTTTATTTTTTAAAGTCATAGAAACTGTATATGTATGGAAGCACACATATACAAGGCAAGGGGGAGGAAAAAGAGAGAAAACATTACATACAGCTTTATGACCAAAAATCCACAAGTAGGAAATTAATTCAAAGCCACTCATATGCTGGTAATTTTTAATAATTAAAGAAAAACTACACCCTACTGCTGGAGTTTTACATCATTCACATTTCCTCTGGGAGAACATTAGCTGGCAGATCTACAGGAAGGGGCCATGTGCAAAAAACACTTCAGTGACTTTTTGCCATAGAAACATGCCTCAAAACCCAGTCTTTTACTTCTGTTACTAAAACTGCATTCCTAGACCTCATCTTTGAATCTGTTAAAATAGAAGCTAAATGCAAACCAGTGAAATATCAGCAATCCTGAGCCTGAGAAAAAAAAATTACAGAAAAATGTAATGCTCCCTTAATCTTGATAGAACATGATTATCAAAACATTTTTAGTGATCATTCATTTACTCCTCTTGGGGCTAACAATCAATTCTGAAATTAGTTTTCCTAAATTTAAAGTATAAAAAAAGTCACAGTAATGCAAAAGAGGATTAAGAAAATTTTGCAGTACTTTTACATGTATCTTATATACACATATATACGCACACACACCCCCCTCTAAACAAAAACCTGTGGTGTTTCTCATGCAAAATTCAGTTAAATATTATGTCATTGAAAACACTTATTTTTCATGTAATATAGGTCAAAGTGTGTAATACATTTGCTCAGTTGTTCAGCCATCATAGATGAAAATTGAGTCAAGGTCCTAAAAGGTTAAAAATATTAAGCTAAGAGTTAGAAGCAACTTGTACTGATTAGAATGCAAGGTAGAAAAACAAAAGATAAATTAAGGATTATTAGATGCTTAAACTAGAGCTAAGTGATGTATTATTTGCCATTATATTCTTATTTTAAGTTTTGTTTATAGAAGGACGCAGAATAAATGAACTGTCATCGAACCAAATTGAAACTAATAGAATCAAGAACAGCACCTGGGTTTCATAATAATTAATCAAAAGTAGGGGATCTTGGGCTGGACCAGCAGGTCACAAAGGTCTGCCAACAGCGAGAAGGTAAAGAGGTCATTGTGAGGAAGACATTCCTGACTTCATCTTTCAGGACCACTGACCCAACTGGAGACCAGCGACCCAATTCAAGAGAGAAATTGCCCAGGTATGAAGGACTAACGATTCCATTTTAATACAGAGTGCGGAGCGGGAGGTGCTGGGGTCATACAGATATAAATCTTTGAGTAGTAAATAGGGAGTGAAGAACCTTGTACTTTGCTGGCATGTCTTTCATAGGCTACTCCCATGCCACCCACCAGTGCCTGAATAAACATCCCACTTGCTAACTTTAATTAGTTAGAGGGTCTTTTGTCCAAGAATATCGAGATTTAACTAATCAAAAATTTTCAAGGGCAATGATAATTTACAGTGAAAGTCAACATAGAAACCCTGGTAAAATCAGTGCCAGTAAAAGAAGAATGACAGCCAAATGCAGAATTTCTACCCAAGAGCAGGCAAATAGCAGGGAGCAAATAAGTGTCTGGCCAAGTGCACGTGTGTGGGCACACAGCTTGGAGACAAGGGTGTCTTTTCCAGCCCCATCTGCTACCTTTATCCAGAGGGAGGCTACCAAAGCTCTGGGGTCTGCACAACACCTATTAACATGGTATGCCACAACATCAGGGTGAATTATCCCCACAGGCTCCTGCTTCTCCTTGCAGGGGGTGGGATGAAAAGGTATGTTCCCACCCAAGAGCAGAGGAGGCTCAACAAGGTTATGCAGTTTTGGAAGGTGCAAAACCAGAGAATCACAAAACAGCTGAGCTTGGAAGTATCCTTTGGAGGTCATCTGGTCCAAACCCCCTGCTCAAGCAGGGTCACCGACAACAGGTTGTCCAGGACCATGTCCCTGTGGGAATGCAGAGGGAGCAAAGAACAAAGCAAGATACCTGTCTTACCTGATGTGTGCACAGGAACTGGCCCTGAGCAGGAGCAGCTCACAGATACCCTGTGAAGTCTGAAAGGTTACACTTCTCCAGCACTAGAATTTCCTCTACCTGTGCTGTGCATCTGCCTCCACCATGGACCTTACCCCTTCCAAAGTTCCAGTAGCACAAGCACCTAAAAAACCTCAGTCCAAGTTTTCACTTGTACACACAACAGGCACACTGGAAAGCCTACAGACTGGCAAATACTTAGCACAAACACAGCAAGCAGGGCCAACACTGAGTATTTAAGAATGCACTATAACTAAGGAGAATCACTTGTGCCCAAAAAGGCCTAGTGGAGATGGCATAGCCTGGCACAAACTTAAGCAGCCCCAGTGGGGTAGATCCTGCACAGTGTGACCAAAGGCACATGCAATGTCACAGGGGTCTCAACAAGAACAAAGTCAACACCAGAACCAACTGACTACTGTAACTTCCATGTAAGCCTCTCCATGCCTCTCATACCACTGCAAAATTAAAAATGTGTCAAGATCTGTAAAAATATGTATCAGGAAATAATAAACTTTAAGAGTGCCCCTGCATCCTGCTACACCAAGGAATAACTAGCTTTCAGAAATTATAAACTGCACAAATGCACAAAGGCAAAGAGAAACTGGAAGTTTGAATTTATAAACCCCTTGGCAAGATCCTAAATAAATTTTAAGCAATGTTCAGACTGAAAAAAAACCCCACAGAAATCAGCACCTGAACAATCAGTAAAATTAGCAAAAGAGGCAAATACTCAGGCAAAGGATGAAAGGCAAACCTTAAGTAAAGTCCTTCAAGCCCTCTCTTGGCTTTCCCAATATAAGCAACCTCCACCCTCATACACCAGTGTGCTACCTGAAAGGGACACCTGTGNTAGGAGTCTAGGAAGCTAGTAGTGAGAAAAGGACTGTGAGCCCCAGTTTAGCAGTATGTAACTGTGAACATCAAATATTGATACGTCTCTTTTCTGGGAAAATCCACTCAGGTTTGTCTCTGGTTTGAAGAAGATGATCTCAGAGCACCTTCACGTTGGCACTGGCAGTGGCTTTGCATCAAGAAGCCAAGTACTTTTAATCTTCTTACGTGTCTACATGTGTCTAGGCACCCACATGTGACTGCTGCTACAAGTATGGTCCCCAGAGGTGAGATCTAGTCAGATGTCTACAGTGCAGACAGCTAAGTCTGCTTAAAAAGTCTGGATGATTAGCTCAAAGAGAAAGAAGACATCTGGGGGCATGATTCATCTGACCTATTTTAGCTGTTTACATAGCATGAAACCTGTCTTCCTCTTTATGGGTGATAAAGCTGAGCCTAGACACTGACACAGCAGGTTGTCAGCATGTGGTCAGATGATTTCCATTTTACATGCCTAAGCTTATGAGGGTGGAGGGAGCAAACAAACAAAAAACAACAACAAAAAAGCCCATCAACTCTTTCAGTAAGTTTTTTTGCTATTTGAAATGCATTTTCTTCAAAATGCATGTTTGATATGTAAGTCCTTTGGTATGACTAATAATGCCACTCAATGCAGAGAATGAGGGTTTAAATGGAAGCAGAAGAAACAGAAATAAATGCAGCAAAAAATTATTTTTAAAATAAAGGCCAAGGACACATTGGCATTATAGCTCCTGATGCAATACACGAGTTTAACGTGGTGTAACTATTTAAATGCATCTAAAACAGCTGGTGGGATTTTTAGACACAAAAGGAGATAATTCTCAATCTCATTCACAGCAATTAAATCTGTATAGGCTAAAATAGGATCTATTGTTCCCCACAAACACTGGGACTGGAGCCAGAAGTAAGTTCAGTGGAACAGAAAGTTGGCGGCTCAGAAAGGGGCTGAGAACTGTTGTATTCTCCAGCATAATAGGGAAAAAGCTCAATCCACAACCAGGGACCAAGGACAAGTTCAGACACTTTTTCATAAAAACAAATTCTCCTCTTCTGAAAGTACAAAGGAGATGTCAGAAATTAATACTGAAAAAGACATCAACATAGACTGCTCAGTCCATACTCCACACACATGGAAATGTATCCAGCAATTTCTTCTGGCAACTGAAAAGAAGAAAGCTAGAGATTATTATTGTTATATTTAGACATTTGCACACTACCCAGATACATACCTTTGGAGTCATTGAGCACAGGATATTTAGATAGGCACAGAAAGCTGCATAGATGTTATTAAAAGGCCAACAATGCCAGTAGAGAAACAATCATTAATCTGCTCTTAATTCAAAATTATCAACAAGTGGCAGCAAAGGATTTGCAAATCATTTGCCAAGGACAAAAACCTCCAGCAGCTTTAAGTCATGGCTGTTAGACCAGGAAAAGCCACAGAGCTGGTGCATGATCTTCAAAGCAGTGCACAGGCTGCCCCACATTCACAGTGTCCCAAGGAGACCTGAGTTCATCTAGCTGGGATGGGGCAGTAAAGGCAGCATACAAGAAATCTGGTTTCAAGATAGCTGGGGAAAAAAATCCTTCTAACCCATCTGAGAAAATGCCTGTCTCCCAAGCAAAAAACTTCAAAACCCAGACTGAGGCTGGGACACAATGTGGGATTATGACCAAAAGTCTCCTGCTTGGCAAGTCTGAGTACAGTCTTCAGCCCCTCCTTTAAGGATAGCATATTAAAAAAAAATTAAATTTAAATTTGGACTTTTATTCTTTAAAGTCTGTTTAGGCCTCTAACAGAACAGCCTGCTGGAAATGCAAACTTCCCCTAACTATAGGCTGAAAGGTGGACCAAAGCTCCCTCTCCATCTAGCAGTGCTGCAAAAGACTCCATGAGTAGCTTGTTGGCACGTTTGGTTCCATCCTCTGCCTCAAGGTTTTCCCCTTCTCCCTGCATCAAGCCCATTACCTTCACTTTTTGCATTTTCACCCACCAGACAATACCACCCCTTCTCCCCCAAACATAATTCAATTTTTCAGATCCATTTCCTGATTGTTTCACAAGTTGTCAGGCCACCAGAAGGCTGGAGACCTTAAGCCTGCTGAAGGGGAAGCGCCAGAGCTGCCCCAGACAGGCAGGGAGTAAACTCTGCAACCTGCTCCACTGTGCAAGCCTGCTCCTGGCTACATCTGTATTGCTATGTACAGCTGGCCCTCACCCAGCACAGGAGCCAAGGGCATGGGCTACTCTCTTCATCCTCTCCCAGAACTGAGTGTCTGCATCCAAACTGCCCAACGCCACCCAGGCTGCTCCCGTGTACCATCTGGAAAACTGCCAGATTGCACAGGCCACAGCTGTGCTGGGCACACACTAGAAAAACACCCACAAACTCACAATAAACACTGAAGTCAACACTTGCTTCAGCAGTATTTCCTAGTGCGAATGCTGTTCTGGCAGCCAGAATAGGACCTACAGTGAAAGGCAGTTTATCCCAGCCTGCAGGCTCACGAATTCCCACACAGTCCCACAAGGTCTCCAGTGCTGGACCCTGTCAGATGGTTATGCCTTTCTACTTGATAATTTCTCAGGAACTTCAGAGAAACAAAAACAAATAATTTTTTTCCTACACGCTTTCTCTTGAAAAGGAAAACAAATCCCTCTTATTTCACCATGTGATGCACCTGAAGTATAATTCTGGCATAAAAGATGAGTACAGACAGCTGCTGTTTTGCACCATGAACACCATAATTAAAAATCATTCATCTTCAAAAGACCTTTCTCTGAACCTTCAAGTGTGTTACATTATTCACTGGAAAGACTTCTCATGTACTCAAGAAAAATGAAGTTAACCACTCCTCTGCAGCAAGAAAATTTACTAATACCAAAGACTGTTTTGCAGAAAAGCCCACATAGTTTTTGAACTAACTGGTATGCTGGTAAAGATGAGTGCCAGGAACTTAAAAAGGATGGTCGTTTGGCAAATGCCAATTCTGTGTTGAGAAAACAAGCACAGCATCAGCATTGCAGTGTTGTGGCAACGGCAGGGTGAGAGCCATTCCTGTCTGGTCACCACCCTTTTGGATCACAAAGACACTGGAAGGGATGCTTGAACCTCCTTTTGATCCTGGACATCTCTGAGCCATGGTTGTTGCCAAGTCAGCACTGGCAGGTGTTTTCCTGGCTGCTGCTCAGCTCAGCATGAACATGCTCCCAGCGCTGTGCCCAAGTTCCTCTTCAGGAACATGCAGCACTAAGGCATCCACAGAACTAGTGGTGCAGCCTAAAGGATTCTCCAAGTCAAACCTGATAAAGCCTAACCTTGCCTCATATCACAATCTCCAGTCCCCTGGCAAGTTTTTCACTGTTCAAGCGCATTCCTCCTAAGCTTTCCTCACCACTAAATACAACTGCAATGTTATGTGAAGTCTTTTTTGGTTTTTTTCCTTTTTCTTTTTTTTTATTTCCTTTAAACTTACTCTGTCTCAGGTTCCTCCTGCCAAGCCCCTTGGTTAAAGGGATATGCCATAGTGAGGCTACATCCCTTCCTCCAATCCTCAGGATAGTATCAAACTTTCTGACCCAGCTCTTCAACCTTCTCTAGCTGGTTCTTGTTCCACCACCAAAAGACTTGTTTCTCTTTTCTCATTGCTAGGAACTCTGTAGTCCTGCACCACTCTCCTTGAAAGGAAGCTGAAGGAAGTATTTCCTACTATCACTCAGCACTGCCTAAAGATACTGCCACTAAAAGAAAGAAGAATAAAACTCTCAGTCAACTAAGTTTCACAACCAGCAACAAACAGAAACTTCATAGCAAACCAAAATACACATAACTGATTCTCAAGATTATCCTCCAGCTCTACAAGACTGTCTCCCAATATAAGGCAATAAATCCAGCAGCTTAATAGATATTATGTCTTGCCTTCAAATTCCTTAATGCATTGCACAATACAGTAGAATAACATCAAATAGCTTTCACTTTCAGAGCAAAAAACCCTTGGAACCATCTACAAAATAAGAGAATAAAAATAAAATATTTTAAGCTTCAGAAACAACAGCTTAATAAAAAAATAATGTCTATATAATACTGCATGTATGTACAACCAGTAAGTTGTATTTATCTTACACACAAATCTATACAGACACACACATAAAAATATTTTTTAAATCGCTAATGAAACATTTAGACCCTTCCACCTTTACACTGGATTTCTCACTCTTAACTGTCATTTGTCCTCCGCAGTAACCATTACATGTGATGGGGCCCAGCTTTCCTGGAGATGGCTGAGCACCTGGCTGCCCACGGGAAGCAGTCCTTTAATTCTGTCGTTTGCTTTGCCTCCATGGGCAGCTTTTGCTCTCCTTGTTAAACTGTCTTTGTCTCAGCCTGTAGGTTTTCTCACTTTTACTCCTCTGATTTGCTAGTTGGTAGTTGGCAACACTGTATACCTTCTTTTTTTTTTGCCATTTCCTTCATCAGCTAACTGATAGCTGTGAAGTATACCATCTAATATTCTCTTAGGATATATATTTTGCACATGACCCAAACATTTAGTAGATTTTTTTTCTCTAGAGATGAAACCTTGTGTCTAATTATATTTTGAATAGCCTCAATAATTAGTGCAAAGAGTGCTACAATGAGAATCTTATCCATTAGACTTCTGTGCTTCCAGCATTTTTATCTGCCTAGGACTCCACAGTGGCCTTCAACTGGGCTTTAAATATCACAGCAAAAAAGTTAAACAAAAGCACTATTATAGTTAGTTCTCAATAGTACACAAACTTTCAAAATTGTCTTGATTAAGGTAAGACTGATTATTTTTACTACATATTAACAAAGAAATCCATTGTTTGGACACGGGAACAATACTCCCCAAACTGTTTAAATCATCTCAGGCTTTGTCCTTTACAAAGTGTCTTCAAAACACTAA
Organism: Rhipidura dahli; assembly: GCA_013399225.1. Lineage (NCBI taxonomy): Eukaryota > Metazoa > Chordata > Aves > Passeriformes > Rhipiduridae > Rhipidura > Rhipidura dahli. The sequence continues at coordinate 552,972 of VXAC01005215.1, read as the reverse complement.
AAGGGTTGTCTTTCGTAACAAAGGCAGCATCACTTCATTAACAGCCCAAGAAAGCAGTGAGAGAAGGGGATCACACTCAGCTTGTTTGCTCTAAGAATATTCCCTGCATCACCACCACTCCGTAGGCATTTATAAGACTCAATGGATAATACAGTCAAAATAATATTCAGTTTGTGGGGCTGTTTTGCATATCATTTAGGTGCATGCCACGAGCTGAACACTCCTCAACCCCATCTATACTGGGTCTCCAAAAAACATTGCAACTCTACTAAGCTTATCTATCTGAAGAATTGCTCTTTCAAAAATAAGGAGACAACCTTTGCCTTCAGTATATTTGATAATGTCTGTTTAATCACAGAATAAACTATTTTTGTCACCATGTGAGGAAAGAGACTATCCATCTTGTCAAGTAAAGGGGTGGGCATGCTTTTAAGCACTATCACTTCAGTCAGAAGTTATGGAAACAAGCAACAGCTCAGAGATATGAACAGAGCTTGAGACATCTCTATCTCACACTTATTCCTCACCTTTCAGGCAATCTGACACTCGTAGCCTTTTGTATCTTTAAAAGCAAGTCAAAAACTGCACAGAAGCCCGAAACAGCCTAATGGAACAAGCAGCTTTTCTCTCCAGCTTTGGCAGATTACAAGAATAATGAAGTTTCCAAGCCTTTGGGAGCTAAAAAAAAAATAATAAAAATCCATAAACTAGCATGGGCAATTCTGTAAATGAGCAGATGCATAGAATACTATGTAAACAAAACCAGAAATGAAACATTTCCCTTCTCCTATTGTAGTTTATTTGTATCTACCTCCCAGCCATGCAGGCCTATAGCCTGTAATATATTCCTAGTGCTTTACAAGTGAGGGATGCAGTGCCACAGGCAGAACTGCTGCTCATTAGAATATGCCAATTTATTCCTGATTTCAGAATATATTTCAACTACCTCTCACATATAAAATCAGCTTTGTGCAGCTTTGTTTACATTCACTGCTGAGAGAAGGTGGTGAAACACCAGAGGTCACAGCTGGCATTGCAGAGGCAACTCCAAGACTTATTTGTGACCGTGTGAGGCTCCTGTAGGAGCTCATGTTGCAGCCTGGGGCCAGTCCCCCACCAGCTTTGTTCCTGCACCTCAGAAGAGCTGTACTGATGATACACATCTACACGGATTTCCACTGGGAAGCACAGCAGTGCTTGGTAACCTGCACAGTAACAAAATCTTCCCAGTCAGATAAAATGCAGCACACCATATGCAAACCCATTTGCTGTGGTAAAATCACCCTTTAAATCGAGCTTTCTGACATAAACCCTGCACAGTAAGGAGGACAAACAGTATGAAGAATGCTAGTTTGGGGAGAGGATAGATGAATGGATCTGATATTACCTTAAGTGTAAGGAGAGAACATTAGATTACTTTTTTCCCCTGCATGTTCAACAGTTGTCTTAAAGTGAAAAGTAAGTTCTGTAGACTGGAGCCATCTATCAGCACCCCAGCAACTAATAAGTATAAACCTTCAGGTGTTTAATCACAGTTTTTGATTTAGAAGTACATCTCTAAATCTAAATTTTGTATTTGACAACAGGTATGTCTGTTACTTTTCCAACACTTATCATTAATCAGAATATAATTCCTTTCTTCACATCTCTCAGATGAGACAGAACTGTAAAAAAACCATTTTTTTTCAAACTAAGAAACAGCCTTTTTCACCTACACAAAGGTTACACAGACCAGGTCAAGAAATAGAAAAGTATGCCTTTATTCTAAATCCAACCTCCCCACTTCTCCTCCCTTATGACCTCACACAAAGCTAGCAAGGGTACTTTACAGTCTGTGGAGGCTCTTTCACCTGTGCCAAGACCTCCAGACAGGCAGTTTAGCAAATATATTCTTCTATATAGATATATCTTCTGAGCTAAATGACCACTGGCTGCTCCTATTCCCAGTGGGTTTGTTGGTGAAGTCAAGTTGGGAGAAGAGTTAGAGGGCATAACTGGAGGTTTGCTTCCCAGTGGCTTAGGCACCCACACCCTCTGGTGTCATAAGTTGGTGTCCCCAGGCTGAGCAATGACATTTCTCAGCCAGTGACAGGGTGCTGATACTCATACAACAGTTTCTGAAATACCAAACACAGGGTTTACTACTTTCAAGACCAGGAAAACCAGCTCCACAACTGAGCATTAAAGGATGATCCTGCAGCTGGAACTGCCGAGGACCGTGGGTTAAATCTTCAGAAGTCTCAAAAGCAGCAAAGAGGACATGGGATACTTGGGCCTACATTCAAAGTATTTTTCCTACAAGTAACCAAGAAAAATAATTTTTGTCCCTTCATATACAGTTACTTAGCCACTTACAAGTTTCCTTTCTCCCGCCTGTAACTAAAAATAATTACAAGTACAACATCAAACATGAACAGCAGGTTCAAACAATCCTATTTTATAGGGACAGTTCATCACCTCAAAAAAGATCACCCCTAGGCAAAGGACTAACAGAATCAATAACTGCCCTCCCAAGATTCCCTAGTGCCCAACTGGACTTATTTTTGCAAGAAACTGGAAGACCAGCTTAGAGTAAGCCTGGAAAAGCAAGTGCTTTTCCTGGCTACAGTTCCACATCCCCAAGATGTTAACTGAGTTAACTGTTTCCCCCATCTCTCCAAAAAAGGAGTTCATACTCTGCACCCCAGTAATGACAGACATATGGTTGGTTTTGTACAGTGCATCTTCTCATCCCCCTCATCCTCTCTACCTCTGGGTAAGCCAAGAGAAGAAAGGATTACAGTAAATTTTTTTTCATCATACAGCTCTATCTGCATACTCAGGACAGATTCTAATGCAGTTAACACCAATATCAGCACTATTTTTTAAAAAGGAAAAGCTGGCTCCTACACGGTATCTCATTTATTAGGTGACAGATGTTCTTAACAAGCATTGGTGAAGAAGGATAAAATCAGCAAAATTAATATGTATTTGCAACCAGCACTGCACTGGAAAAAGGCAGCACCATTTTTTCATATCAGTCAGGCCCACAGAGGTTTACAATCACAACCTGCAATCACACAGAACATATTGGTTGCCTTAGGCAACTGTGTTTTTTGCTTCAGTAGAAGAGATAACTCAGGTATTGAATCAGATAAACTATAATTTTTTGGCCAATAAAAGCCCATATGTCAGTCTTTTATCCTTCTAGCAAATCAAGAAAAAGCTATGTTGAATCAAAGACTCAGGATTCAGCTCAGGCAATAAACCCTCATAAAGAGTCTTGTGAACCCGACTCATCAGCCAAGCAAACAGGCAGCTGAGGCTTGGTCACCCTCCAGGTGTCTCTGCCATCTTCCCCAATAGGATTTACTGTGCCTGTCGACTCTCCACAAGCTGCCTCCAGCCCCCCACCTACCCATTCACAGCCAAACCAGCCTCCAGTGACCAATGCCAAATCAAGAGCCGACAGCGCCGAGCCACAGACACCTCACTTTCCTGATGGACATCACAAAAGAGTTCTTCTGGTGGAGAACACAGGCAGGCAGCTGCAAACAGACTGTCTTAAAACAACTCTACCTGGATAATGCCAGTTTTTCTAGGAGAGATACTTAAAAACTTCTGCCTCTCTCTTCAAGGCACAAAGCATCAATGCAAGTATGATGCTATACTGGGCTGTGTCTTTCCCAAAGCCCTCATACATTGGTTGTGAGGTTTTGACAAAGTTGCTTCCAGTTAAGACAAATGTCCAGTTTATAATCTTGGCAAAAATGGGCAAAAACTGCATCAGGAGCCTCCAGATTAGCCAGTAACAAGAAGAGTCCTGCTCCCAGTAAGGGTTCTTAAGACTTTTAAGCAAAAGTGTCAGCAGACCAAATACAAAAGCCTCCTTTTCATTGCCCGAAAATTCATGCTAGGCTAACATAAGAGCTTGCCAGTTTGTTGTCTTTCTCTTTTTGTACAGTAATGTTTGCATGTACCACAGGAAGAGGGAATTAAGGAAGAAGTGGTTTTAAACTGTTGTTCCTCCTTGGAGTACTGCCCTAACCTGGTTTCAGGAGGCGAAACTACAACTTCCGTGTATTGTCTCTATAGTTCCTTCTCTACAGCTGCATTCAGTGACAGAAAACACCTGCTTTGTTCTGGTGAGATCTCAGGATGTGAGATAGTGAAATAGACTATGGATAACATGAACTCAGTACTGATCAAAGACTCTGAGGGCAGAGAAAAGTGCATGAAGAAACAGAAATTAAAGATGATACAAAACAAAAGAAAGCTCCAGATGTGGGTGGGGTTTATTTTTTTCTAGGCTGAAACTTAAGGCTCAGATTTATTATACCCTTTCCCAAATGCTATCCCATATCCCAGATTACAGTCCACAAAATATGTTGCACATGCTAGTACCTCAGCTCAGTGTAGATGGTTTGTTCAAGTCAACAGCTTTGTCCTGCCTTTGCAGGCAGGTTTTTCAGCTTGCATTAAAGCTGCAGGCTGCCCTGGCCACGAAGCTTTAGCAGGTTAACCTTCTGCCAGCCACACTGCACGTGATCGACACGTACCTTCAAGTGGCTTCTCCACTCAGCAAAACACAGGTTGAAAGTTGAACTCTGCAGCAATAGTGAAATCAGGCATGGTTATAAAAATGCTGTCCTATGCCACACAAGATTTCTAGTGTGCAACTTTCATATTTCATATCAATTCTCAAGTTATTTTAAGGGAAAACTCTTCAATACCTGTAGGAATAAGCAAATTTGAGTGAGAAGACACTTAAGTGATGAGAGAGTCTTTTTAGCTTCCTGGTCCTCACTTCAAGCAGCAGCTTATTTCAGAGGGTACTTCACAATTTCCAGGAGAGGGGACTGAGGCAAAGGGACATGGCAAGTGGCTTTGTCATTTTGCAAGCTAATGAATTTGAACAAATAATCAAACTAGACCCGGATCTGCATTTTGTCAGAGCCCAAGTGACAATTTCTCCCCCAAAAAGCTGTACTGATGAAACCCCAAAACCTCAAGGGCCCTGAAAAGCCCAGAATTGAAAGATGTGACATCTCCAGCATTTGATACCTGCTGAGTATTAGACCAATAAGCACTCCCTACAGTCAATATTTCCACCAAAAATGTAATAAATGTAAAACTTAGATTGAAACCTATTGACTATTTTCAGGCAAGTAAGGAGGTGTACACAGAACATAGGCACGGATCTTGTTTCCATAGAAAACAGAGTAAATAATTGACCAGAATAATGAGAAAGACTAAATAAAAGAAGAAGTGCAGTTATTACAGACCAGACGATAGATCTCAACAGGAATGGCAAGTTGGTTTCTTTGTGATGAGTTTTAGGGAGTTCTGTTTGTTTGCTTTTAAGAACTAGGGGAAACCATGAGGTGTTACCCAGTAGATAACTACAGAATGAAGAATCATATAAAACTGCACCATCATTCCAATGCAGCATAATAGAGATAATGCCCAAAACTGCTTTACTTCCAGCTTCACTGGAAGCTTAAAAACGTTTTAACCAGAAATCTGATGTCCACACATAGGTACACACGACCAGTGATACAACAAATTCAGCATGATGTGAAATACTTCTAAACATGTACAAACTTTATCTTGTACCGCAGTTAAATACACTGCCAAACTGAAAACACATTTGTACAACTCATTAAATAAAAATTGCCAGAGAGTTCCACATTTCTTTCACACTATCATTTTTTTAAAATATTCTTAAGAGTATCTTAGAATATCCTCTTCCTCTTTTCAAAACACACTGCACATGACAGGAAGATGAAATTACTCAATGCTCAGACTCAAATTCAGCTCTACAGTAACAGGCTTGGTTTTGTATGATAAAAGAAAAGAGCTATAGGCATAGTAAACTGAATTTCATATATTCAGCTTAGATTAAATACATAATCTTTCTTTACCTCTACTATAGTGTTTTTCACTCCATACCATTAAAACATAGTAGGTGATGACATTAAGTGCACAATTTGACTTGTAAGCATCTGAAGGCCACAATGGAACACGTGAGAGGTGAGATACTCAACAGAAACTTTAATCAAGAGTCTGAGGACACAGAAAAACTGCTTTATCTCCCACAAGATAACAGGCCAGTGTCTAGTGAAAGAAATGCAGCTGGAAAAGTCAGGACACTCCTCATGTTTTAGGCAGGGAGAGGAAAATAACTCAAGAGCACCTGTTCTGACCAGCTCCAGCAAAACTGCCTTCAGAAGGACACATTACCTGAAAGGATACAGAAGGAAGCCGTACCTTTTGTGACTCTTTGGGACATGTCAGTCCAGCTGAGGGGCTCATTAGCCATTATCACAAGTTATTTAACATGATGAAGTAGGTAAGAAAGGATCTTAGGACAGAAAAACCCAAACATACAACAAAGAGAAAACCCAGATAAGCATAACTCTAAAAATACATTTTGATGTATCATCTTTTTACAACTTTGAAAACAAACTTTTCCTGTAGTGAATCAAATAAATGTATTTTTAACCCTAAACCTTTCGTTTGAACCAGCCTGACCCCAGGACATCTGGTACAGAAAAGGTACTGCACCACCAAGGACATGAAGAGTTCTTGTGATGCTCAACTCCCAGTTGAGTTCAAGGGTTCTCACAGGATAATAGCACAATACTTTACTAAACTGTATGGGTCATGCAGAAATTGTGTGGGTCATTGCAGGGCTCCAGGTGAAGAGGGGGTTTGTGTGACAAACCTTGGGCAGGCTACCTTCTTAGTACTCAGGAGTTTATTCTAAGCATGCCCAAACCTAAAGAGTCCTCAAGGAATTCTGCAGTGAACATGAAAATGGCATATGAGTCATCAAAACACAGGGCAGAAGCAGCTTTTAAATTCAGACTGATTTGAGCTGACAGAGATGCCATTTTACTTTGGCTACCATAGAAAGTCATGTTGTCTTTTTGACCAAGATTTGCATCTGTTTTACCATGAGGAGCTTTATGTTTCCAGTGGGTTACAGTCCAGAAATGATGGTCAATTTAGAAAAATATTAAAAGCAAAAAGGGAACATTTTTATTTCAAGATAACATTTGGTTTGCAGCAAAAAAATCATCCCAGAAACATGAATTTACATCCATGCACACTGATGAGATAAATGCAGATATGTCTTTCTCCAGTCATATTTAATCCTGTTTAACATTGCTTGCGGAGAGGAATGACACAGCAATTGCAACAGCAGAAAAAAATCAAGGGAAGATTTCCTACCCCTGCCTCCAAGTAGTTTTTTTACTGATAATTTCAACCATGTTTGTCTTCAGCACCAACAAGAATAAACAAGGATATAAAATTTTCCTCCCTGTAACACCTAATACACTTCCTAGAGGAATTTAACAGGTGTTGGCATCAAATGTTCAAGGACTCTGTGTAGACTGGTTGAGCACAGTGTACTGTTTAATCCACCAGAAGAGGAAAATATCCAAAATATTTTCTTCTTGGTATTCATATCACATGCCTGGCAAAGAGCAAACCCATTAACACACTCACTTGACACACTCACTACACATAAACAGTGCTTAACTTCCAACAGCAGATTCACATCCCAGCTGGTAAGGAGTTACTGCCACCCCCTCCCAGATGATTCCCTCACTGCTAGTCAAAACTCTTTCCCTTGATGCAGGGAAAGACTTGTCCCAATGACCTTGAAAATTATTATAATTTAAAACTATAAAACCTCGAGTTAGAACAATACATGTTGGATAGAGCAAAGATCAAAAAAGAACATATTGCTCATCAAGAGAGATGAGTGAGAAGCTGACCATTTGCCATTCCTCAGGAAAAAAACACCCCACAACAAAAGCAAACCAAATCACTAGGGTCATCATTGAATCAAGCCCTGGGCAAAGATAAAAGCAGTTTTCAAGATTTTTGCACTGTGTAGAAGCATAGGAAGAGCCCAGCATAATAACCAGTGCAAAGAAAAATCACTGAGACAACCAAAGTAACTGACTGCTACAAATTCCCACAGAGATAACACCATAAAGTTGTAGCTTAATTCTTATCAAAGGCCTGGTCTGTGGAGTCCCACATGCAATACCAAGGCACCTGAGAACAGACAGGTCGTGCCCCATTAAGGAAAAGAGTCAAAAGAGAAGGCACAGAAAACCCAGAGAAAGAGAACAAGTAAAACTTGGGATTTTTTGGAGTACCTAATTCTTCTACATAGGTGATTTTCTTATGTTCTGACTGCAAAACTTTTTATGCAAGTGTACAATCTTGCTTTCAGTTTTCCCTATTTCTTGGCTTCATTGCTCTATTCAACAGAATTACTAATATACAAATTATGTATAGTAACATACATTAACAGAGTAACATTTAAAATTAGGAATAATCATACAGCAAGAGAGGTATCTTTTAAACCAAGGTTTTGTTTGGACAGCGACAGAACTTGCCATAATGCTTCAGTCACCTATATCTGAAATCTGTCCTGTAAAAATAAGATGCCTCAAATCATTAAGACACTGCATGTTGCAGAATATAAACTAAAATTATTTTCCTTCACCATCTAAGAAGTGTTTGGTATTTATACTGCATCATAATTCTGATGCATACTCTCCACCTTAAAAACACATAAACATATTTGGCATTGGAATAAAAGGGAAAAAAGGTTGCAGCATTCCAACTTCATTGATAATACTGATGAGATCACATTAAAACAAACAACCCCCTGCCAGACAGATAGGGGAAATTATTAGCACTGTTAAATGAAGCCTTGATGGATTAGTTCCTCGACAAGCTAAAAACCTCAGGACTTTTGAAGGTGATAGAAAATCATCCATCCGCCAAATGTTCAGAATGGCATCCTCCCAGGCAAGAATTCACAGCATTGAACTGACAGTGTTGAAACATGCTACTATCCTAGATGCTATGCTTGCTTTTTCCTCATCTACAGTGAACACAAGAGGCAAAACTATCACTGTGATCCAAACATGAGAAAAACTTCCTTTAAACACAACTTTTTTCTAACATGAGCTCTTGGAAACTCATTGCAACTACGCCCAAATCCACAAGGGTGACAGTTTAATTTACAACTGCTCCTTTACCTTTCTCCTCCTCCCATTCCCTATTTAAATCAAATAAAGCAAACTGCCAGGGCTGGAAAAAAACAAAAACATTAATTTGCACAAAAACATCTTACTGCTAGCACCAAGTACAGGAGGCATCTTTCACTGCATCCCACCTCAGACCCAGCCTGGTAGCACTGGCAGCAGATGACAGAAGAGGATCATAGGAAACAGAATGGAGAGAAAAGCTCCTCTGAATTTCTGATAAATTCAAATTTTAGGACTTTGGTTTGTATCACCTCTGTTCTCCATTGCAAGCTGTTTTAAAACAAATAGACTTAATTTGTCACATGACAGACTCAGACAATCAGAGGGCTAATGTTGTCCGCAGTGGGGTGAACCCCTTCCTGAAGAAATACAGAAAAGCCATTTCCACTTCCAGAGGGTAGAGGTGAGACATAGCCAAGCAGATTTATCATGAGTCCAAATTTGGTTTTTAAAGAAGTACAGTGTAGCTTCAAAATGTATAGGACTGGTAAAACAGAGAGTAAATCAAATGTAGAGTTAATGATAAGTCGAAGTATTAAATGACACTGTTGTTTGTAGGATGCATCCACTTAAAAACAGTAAACAAATTGTATCAATATTCAGTGCTTCCAGAAAGCAGGATCTGCTCCTACAACATGCAGCAAAAATAATTTGACAAGCTTCCATGAAATCCAGTGTAAGACAACATATGACACTTCTGTCAGCAAGAAGGCCTTTTCATGGTAAAACATTAAAAGACAACCAAATACAGCCCTACTGACACTCTCAGGCCTGCAGATGACCAATACACAATACCTGAGGACATGAAAGAAAATCTTTAAGTCTTGCATGAAATGGGAAGTCCTTTCCCCAGTTTCATCTGCCCCTCAATTTTTAATTTGATTTTTTTCTAGGAGGGAAGTGTGTTAAGTGCTCACTGCTTGAAAATGCAATGAAAGAAAGCAGAGCAACAAGCAAATGGCTTTGCAAAGTCATCTCAGAGGGTTTGGCTGTAAAGCAAGAAAATTGAGTTCAAGAGATTGGGGTTAGCTTGTTTTCCATAGGAGAAAAGTGGAATGAAGAAATTCACCTTATTTTGGAAGCCACTTTCCATGCCTTTTTTGTTCCTGTTTTAAACATTCAGCCCAGACCTGTGCTGAATCAAAGAGCTAAATGAAAGCATCCTACACCTGAAACAGTAAGAAGCCTCCTCACACTTCAGCAGGTGAAGGAGCCTGTTCTACTCACCTAGATTAACTTTGTAAAGTTGTAAAGTACCTAATGAGTATACTTCATGATTCAATGGTTATCATTTTTGCCTTCTTTGTCTTAACTGCTGAGTTGTCTAGCTATACACATTTGATTTTAAAGATTCAAAGTTACTGAAGCAAGTATTTTAAAAGTTATCAACCTCTCCTGCTTTCCATCACTTAACTACATATCATATCTCAATTTCAATTTTTCTCCTCTCTTTACATTCAAAGAGCAAATAAAATTCAAGACAAAACTCTCTGACTTTAAATACAGATTTGTTAAAATCGTGACAATATCCTAACAATTACAGAAATCTACAAAGAAGTTGAAAGGCTTCATCTTAAAGTTACAAACAAGCACAAAATTCAAACCATTCTTTGCTGGTACTAAGTCACCATGTAAGAAATTAGGAAGGAATACAACTCCAACAAAATTGAACACTGGATTATGCAACATATGTTACCTCTTAGTTATTAGCTTAAGGATATTGCTGAATCTAAAACATTCAGTAGAGATAGACATGTCCTGGCAGTTCAACTCCAGTGTTCATGTCCAAGATCCAGCATCATTATCCTGCAATAATGATGGCTCTGTTTCTTTGCACTGTCTCATACTACAGGGAATTTGGGTTTCATAGTCCCAGGGTTACTTCTGGAAAAACATTTGAGGGCTAGAAAGCAAATTGAGGTTATACCACCAAAGCCACACCTAACAGAACACTTATTTCACAAAGCCATCTGGCTAATAAGTCTAGTCAAAAACTAAAATAATTTTTCCCTGAAAAATTATAGCTTTACAAAGATTTTTAAGTACAGGTGCATCATTTAACTACTGCTGCATTGTATCTGGTATGACATAAAGGCCTTTCCAGTTTTTAAACAAATCTGATGATGAAGGTTTATGCAGTGTGAGAGTGAAAACCAGGTCTCCTGCCACTGATTTTTAAAAGTCATCAGGACATATGTTCCTCTGCAAAGTCCCACAAGATTCTGCTGCTGTTTAAATGTGACAAATTTTTTCCCATGTGAATTACTATTTTATGATTTGCCTTAAAAAAACCTAAAAGCCTGGAAGCCATTTGAGCTGCTAAAAATTAATGAACAGAGGCCTTTTAGCTCTTACTTTATACTCAAATATCAATAGGTCCTCTGTGAAGGATTTGATGAATTTGAGCAGAATTGATGGAAGCTGCCCACACAGCCCCTTCTTACCTAGTGTAAGTGCACCTCAGTAATTGTGGGAATACCTGCTCCCTTCTACATGATGCACAAGCAATGCTTTCACTGCAATTCTCTGAGCTCTGGTGGAGAAGCACTTGCAGGCATGTCCTTTTCAGGGAAGCAGGCAAGTTTCTTCTCCCCTAACCCTCAACACACACATGCCACACACTTATCACCTAAGCATTTACACGTAAGTCATGAATAGGGATTTGAAATGGCAACTGCATTTTTAATATTACTCAAATAATGAAGCTAGGCAAGATGTTTCAAGAATTAAATTACATATGATAGGCTGAAAGCAGTCAGAGTAGAAATACTACACTGAAAAAAAAAATGCACACACATATCCGTATCTGTCCCCCAAGCCAGGCAAATAATACACACCACTTTTAATTTTAAAAAATGGGCATAATTTCTCAGCCCCTTGTTTCCATCTCTCCCAGCAACATCCACACAGTAGTTACATTTAGCAAAGCAAAAAAATTTTAGGACTGTTTCCACTTTCAAGGAGAGCAGACAAATCAGAAGTAAAAAAAAAGCACTGAAATAAATCAAATTTAATTAGAGCAGCATTCCTTTTTTCTTTCCAAGCCAAGAACTTCAGTGCTAGGTTTTTGGACCCCTTCTGTATCTTCTGGGGAAGAAGAACAGAGTAGCTGCAGGCTCCTGGCCAGTCCATGAGCTGTGCCTGCAAAGACGTGACACCACCAGGGCACTGCCTCTCCATCCCAAGCACAGACCTGGGTGCAATGCAAGTGCAATGCTGCCAAAAGCTTCCTTCATCATGATTACTTCTTCCTGCTGGGAAACATTCCAACTCTGAATGTGTAAAATTGGTTGAAAAATGCCCTTTGCAAATGTATCAACTGCAGTGTAACAATTCTTGCTGTGACACAGACACACACTGGAGTAGCCAGCAGCTGACACTCAAGCACTTCACTCATCAGCATTCCTGCAAAGAGGGATACAACAAAAACTGAGTCCTAGTGTAAAAATACCAAATCCTACACATTCCCAGCTACAGGTGAGCATGGCCAACAAGGGAGCCAACAGCATCAGCCATGTAAAAATGAATACATGGAATTTCTCTTTTAAGTCTGTGCTACACAGAATTTCTGTCCTCTCCATGCCCAGCTGAACAACTGAATCAACTCATTTTATTCACTCACTGGAGATGCCCAGTCACAAGATGTTAGTTCTGCCAACTGGGCTCAAATACAGACTCAGGAGGACACGTCTCCAGGGCTGACATGATCTGGATCTGTCACTATTCCTCCTAATTCTCTTTGAATTTCACTCCATTTCAGGAAGCCTGGAGCTGGCTATAAGCAGGACCTCATGCCAAACAGAAGAGGCAACCTTCATGCTTTGCATGGGATGGCTTCTACATTCGGGAAGAGCTGTCCTGGAGGATATCTACAAATTTCCTACTGAAAATGAAGGTTTCTCTTTTTCTATCCTTCTTTCTCTCTCTCTTTTTTAATTAATATCATTGCTAATGATCAACAAAGCAAACAGCAACAATGAAGACTACTAGACATCAGTTAGTCAAGAAGAGCGCTCACAGTCAAACAAGCAGAAGCAAAATTCTGATTCCTGCAGAAAAGCTGGCCAACAACTCCTGGTATAAGTGGCCGATGTTTCAGTCTGGCTGGTCCCAGCTCAGCACATTCTATCAGCCACAGACACTCAAAACAAAGCTTTCAGATTCCTCTGGTGGGTGCCTTACCATGCAGTTAAACAGGTTTAAGCCAGTAAAAGACATAAGTGAAAAATGCATTTGTATTAAAAATTGCCTAACCTGACCTGCCAGAGCCACCCCATAAAAACACTACCATTGACAGCTGTGCAGTTTAAACTCAATGTCTACCATTACCCCATTTTTTGAGCTGGTACCTGTCTATTAACTCCAAAGTGCTGTGGCAGTATAAGACAATCATGTTCACGGTAAAGCCTGCAAAATTATTTCAGCAAGGTCAGTGACAGTCACAACTGGAATTTTCAGCCTACTTTTTTCCAGAGATCACTTATCTAAACTTCACAACAAATGGGAGCAAAAGAGGAATGTCAGTAGATAGCTGGCAGGTGTGCAACTTGGCAGAATTAAACAAAACAAAATATTAAATAATCAGGTCAAACACTCAGTACAATAGCTGGATTACAGTGTATGTACTCAGTCAGCCAGCTATTAAGAGAAGTTCCTTAGATAAAAATGCAAAGTTTCCTTTCATAATTCCTGTTTTTTAATTGGCTTTTAAAACCGGTATTTTGAAAGTAGACATACATTTGTTTGTAGCAATTCCTTTTTTGTTGTTTTCTTAAATTACCTAAGGTATCTTGGTGAGGGCAACAGGATTCTCCCTAGGAAACATTATAATTTCTGGAATAATCTTACATGGTACAGTATTCCCGAGAAAACACAGAAAAGAAAGCTCTACAGCCACAGTCCTGTGGTCAGTATTAACATCTGCTAGCATACAAGTTCTAGATGAAAACATACCTTTCTAATAGTTTCAGAACCCCCAGATCAGGATTTCTATAATCAGCATCAAATACAAATTGAGCACGGAGGCCTACAAATAGTGCTATTAAGATAACTGTCTAGAACACAGGGAAAAGTAATATACAGTCTAGAAATCTGAAGAAGCAGTGTAATTAAATATTATTATTATAAACTCCTAAGCAAAAGAGACCAAACATTACACTACCAAGAATGATGTCTTGAGTATCATGAACACAGCCCAGGACAGTGCAGCAGAGCTCACTGCCTGTGACTCCCCTACCAGCAAGGATGGAGGCTGGCTGCAACCACTGGGTGCCTGAGGCTGTGGGCAAGGAGAGATGGAGCAGCAGCAAAGAAAAAAAGTGCATTACATAAAGTAAGCATCTATCCACAGAAAGGGCTATGAAAATGGATGATTCTTACACCTCTAAAAAATACTCAGAAGCAAAAAGATGCACCTGCTTTGAAGTAATGTTCTTCTCTGTGATGCATTCAAATTCTTTGCACAACACCTAGATCATGAACTCTTTACTTTGAAAATAATGATTTTGTAAAGGAGAAAATATTATAAATAACAAAAAGCACGAAATTGGACTTTTCATTAAATACCAGAACTCAAAACCAAGCAAATTTCAGTTGTATCTGGATTGCCAACTGTGATCAGAACATTTACAACATTCCCTCAAATCACACCCACTTCACGAGAGACCAGAATAGACTTTTAAGTCTATTCACAATTTGCCAGCACTACCCCGGTCATCTAAGAATGGTATTACAGCAGTTGCTCTGAGCTCAAAGCATTCAGGGTTTGTTGGGACCTCAAGGCAAGAACGAGGCATCATGAGGAGGACAGAGCCTTTCTAAACTAAACCCAGAAAAAGGCAGATCTCAACAGGATGCATGGCAGGATCAGCAGCTCTTGTAGTGATGTCCTTTAACAGCCTTGAAGAGGCTTGGAGAACTGCACCACAGCATTGCCTGAGAGCACCAAACAGCATGGCCCAAACCTCTCAGTCAGTCCAAACAACCGTGGCGTCTGGCTTGAAGCCCGTGCCAAGGCACCACTCAGCACCACAAGCTGCCTACAGCAAGAGCCTTGTGCCTGCAAGGCATCACTGCTGACTTGGTTGTGCCGGTCACCAGGCTGCCTTCCTGCTTGGGTGCATCACCTTAAAGTTATTTTAATGCATACCACACGGCCACTCACTTCTTCCCTGTTCTGCACCCACTTGCTTCCTCTTATCTCCCGTGTTTAATCACAGCAACCCCAGTCTCCTCCCCCACCCAGCCTGCCTTGCAGGCTTGCAATAGCATTAACAGAATGCAGTTTTCAGCACTTCATCTCAGTCAGCTCATTTCTAATTTTGCTCCTATAGCTCTGCATTGTACTGTTCCTGTATGTCTTCTGGCTTTTGCTATCTCATCACATGTCTGTTGCCAGGCAAACTGCTTGTTTGAGGGACAAGCCCTCCACCCTTAAAAGAGAGGTGGGGTAAACAGATGCAACTTCTTTGCAGCAAAACATCTCCTTTCAGCTGGTGCAGCATCTGAAAGGTACTGCTGAGGAAGCCTTAAATGGACAAACCCTTCATTTGCCTTTAAAAATGACAAGTTGCAACAGCTCTGGAAGAGTTTTCCAGCACAAACTGAACAAAACCAGAGATTAGCAAATCAACCCAGCAATAACCAGCTATCAACCCAGCTTGTGGATCACCCCCACATAACGTAACAGCTGCTTGCCACACTTGCACCCTTCTGTCAGCAACCACAGCATTAGTCTCACCCACGAGCCTTTCCTGGTCGCTGGTGCCAACAGTTTTTTCCTCTCACCAGTTCTTCAATCGAGCATAAGCAGGGTACAGCTCTGGGGCTGGCCAGGGCCTTCCACCTTCTCCAATCCCCAGGATAAAGACTGACATCAGGGTAGCATTCATTCCAGTGTCAAGGGCAAAGCACTGAGAGGGAAAACCTCTGTACACAACAGCACAGACAACACATGCAGTTACTGAGATGGTTTCCAGCCATTGATGACCACAAGTCAAGTCCTCAGCAACCAATGTCACCCACACCCTCCCAAATACCTCCCAGCACCACTTTCCTTACACTGTCCTTTTCAAGCTGGTTGTGGCTCTTTTGGTCACAACTCAAGAGATTCTTCCAATCACTTCTACTTAAACAAGAGATCCAATGACAAAACAAAAAAAGAGGTGGCTTCTGACTTTTTAAAGACAATTGTGATTAGTCCTCCAGCACTATAACACAGCCCATGTTCACACACCAAATGTGCACTGTGCTACCAGACTATGATTTAGTATGCCCAGCCAACCAGTTTCAAGCCCACACTGGAAGATTCAGCACCCCAAGAAAAGGGAAGGTCCCTAAAGAACATGAGCTGCCTCCCATGAGCCACGCCAGCAAGAGCAGACAGAACATCACTTAGGGAACAATCAACACGACACTCCTGTATAGCTTGGGGTCTTTAACATGAGGTCACATACATCCTTCTCCAAACTCAGGATTAAACACTACATAATAGCAATACATTAGGAAGAAAAATAAAACCAACAAAACCCCCTCACTGAGGTTTAATGTACAATGCCTAGAACAGATGTGCAAAACACTCATTTTTTCTGAGCTGATTTTTCAGGTAATTCAGGTATAAAGTGCTTATTTCCCAGGTTTCCCCATCTTAGTAAAATTTTCACTTGCACAGGTCAAAGTGATAACTACATATGTGGAGAATTATCTTCTCCTGTTTGAAAGTCAAACCACCTTTGTACCAGACTAACGATATACACATAGAAGAGATTTATTTTTTCAGAACCTCTACCTCCAAGTCATATATATTTCCAAAGATTCACATTCTCAAACAATTAAATCCAAAGGGAAGCCACTTAACTGACTTCAACAGATGTAGAATAAACCCTAAGGTAATAATTCATATGAACAATCAATCTTTCATATGGACTGCAAGCTGAGATACCTCAATAGTTTTTAAAGGAAAAGGCTAGTCCTCCAGCCCCCCTAAAGTCACATCCCAGCTCTTTTGTGTGGAGGCAAAGAATAGCAAGACAGCATAGAAAAGTACAGCAATATCTGTGTCTTAGATTGTAGACACCAAATCAACTATAGCAATATAAGTAAATTTTTAAGAGGCAAGGTTAGACTTTTCTGAAATTTAGTGGTTCCATGAATGTCAAATCCTCCTGACAATGATCAGATTTCATTGAATATCCCTGATGTCCAGACTTCAAAGGAAGTTTGAAAACACTGAACTTTCAGATCCTTGCTACTACATTGTATTAGATGATGGATGTCATCACCTTCGGTAAATTTTGATAAAAGGACTAGCACATACACTGTGGATTTTATTGTATATTTTGTCAGCTTATTTTTAAAATCCAAGGGTTCTGAGTGCTCCATGGAACATATGTTTTCAAAACCAACTAAAATTTCAGCATTCAAATTCTTCTACATGCTCCACAAGAAATGAATACTATAACTAAAAAGAAAAAACATTCTTAGCAAAATTGTTTAGGCTTCTACTTAGCTGATGTCCGAGTTCAGAATGGTCCAAACAGCATTCTGGTACATAAAGTCCTTTAACAGAAGTAATTATAAAAAAATCTATCACTAACTTTTTACTTCTGTGCATTACAGGGGTTTTTTTTGGCTTTTCTTTCACTTTTATAACTTCATTTCCAATTTTTTACCCTGAAGAGGAGGGAGACAGCAATCTCTGCATTTCCTTAACACCAAAAACTAGGACACAAACTGAGTTCTCTTTCCCCCTTATGTTGTGGTATATAAAGCATCTTTTCACTTAAAACCACTTGTCCTATAATCAATAGTTTTAAATGCCCAGCCTCAGAAGTTATAAAAAGATTTCCATTAAGAATAGATTTTACTTCAACACAATGCTAAAAAAACCCCACTTATTTCTGGTAAGTCTTATTTTTTCTCTGCAGTATCAACTGGCCCTTGCTTAAGCACATTAATAATTAGGAACCAGGCCACTGATGCCCTCATGAAGGTCAATAGAGAGCTTCATTGTCTCCATTTCAGAAGACTGGAATGATAGCAGCAGAGATGATGAAACTTGGTTTCTCTCATCCTTGTGCCCCTTGAAGCACCAAAACACCATGCCTGTCTCTGTCCCAGGTATCACCATAATCCCTGTGTTCTCCCCTTTTCTTATTAAACAAATCTTCTAAGATTATTTCCAGCTCCTCCTGCACATCCTCCCTTTCAGGGGAAGAGTCAGCTTGCATAATGCCCAATCCCCAGCTAAGCATCTCCTGACCCACTGGCCAATACACCCACTCTGACTGAGAGAACAGATAAATCAAGATATTTTCAAGAAGTCTGAGAGTATTCAACTTGGAGCCTTACTCCTTGGATAAGTTTGGCTTGGAAATTTTCCTCTGCAGACTTCAAGCTATGGATCTACCTCTGAGAGATGTGATAAAATTAGTGTGCCTCTGTCCTTTTGACTTATTTTGTCCACAGAGTTATGTGGGGGTTTCTGTTTGTTCTGTAAAATCAGTTTCCCTTTAATACATATTTTGAATCAGGCAAAGGATAATACACTTATCTTTTTATCTGAATTATGATATTTCCAACTCCCCTAATCTAGAATAAGATAATGAAAAGAAAGAGACTCGTAATGAAAATACTACTCTTCACAATTACAGCACAACGGTAAGACCAAGTACAGCAGGCAAGTTAAAATGTCAGCCCTGCCTTGAACCAGCTGTCCTGAAAGGCTTCTGCACACGTGAGGTCTTAAATAGCTGATTCACATGGTCTGTCATATCTTGCTGGAAATTTGTTCTAAAACATATACCCATATACAAATATTTACAAACACAGATGTATTTTATATATCTATAAAAATATTCTAATACTTACATTTATATTTAGAGAGGAGACAGACACACAGAAATCCCTACACTGTTTCTGACAAGAAGTCATTACTTTCTGCACACGTGAAACTTAGCAGGCTTCCCTTTTCATTGCTTGTGTTATGAAATGACATGTAAACATTAAATGCAAATAAGGAACAATAAATTCTATTAATACAGCCACCTCACAATTAAGTATTTATGTAGATACTGCAGAAAGCTCATAGATATTTTATAACTCCTTGGAGGCTGAATAAAATTAAATCAAAAGGAAAAGGAAATGCGGTGACGCAAATGCTCGCCTTTAATTAATCAGAATTAATCAAAATAAAAGTAAGTCATCTTCTAGCAGTCAAAGCAGCACTAGGGTAAATATGACAATATAGTAAATAGCCTAGCAGAAATACAAACGCTCCAAGTACAGGCACCCCCTAATATAAATGAGGTTTTTCCAAACTGCCAAAGATGGGCTTCGCAGAATCCTTTTTGGCTATTTTACAGAGCAGCTGTGAGAAACGATCTTCAAGATCCACTTTTAAATTTCAGCCTTTTTAGTTTGAAACCATGGGCTGCTGCTCCTCGGAAGCGAGAAGGCTCCCCCTTTGCAAGGGGCAACACTGCAGATGTCACTGTCACCACATCACTCCCCAGATGCTTCCCCAGGGCTGTGCTACAACGTCATCAGGTACAAGCACTGCCTCACACACCTATTTTATATGCACACACATGGCATCTGGGAGTTCAGCCTCTGCTCAGCTAATTGGCTGCCTGATTAATTACAATCCCAGCCAAGATAATGTTTTCTAAATGGGTGAAAGTGTAGAGCATCTCCACGGCTACTAATAAGGCTGTCACAGTCTGATTAGAGTGGTGTAAGCACCATCAAGTAGTTATACATGGAAGACTGCAGCTGAGTGCTATAACCAATATAGGCAACTGCTATGACAGTACAACTATTCTAAAATGCACACTTATATGTTCTGGAGCCAGAAAAGTTAATTATCTGCTCAGACCTCTGAGGTACCACAGGTCCTGATGTGTGACTGAAATATCTCAATATCAAAATCAGTCATTTGTGTTGCTAGAAGTATTTGGTGTCTCTGGAGTGTTCACATGAAAGGTAGGAGCACAAGATAGGAGCTTCACTCGTTTTCCTGATGGAGCACTGAATTACCCACCATCCCATGGAAGATTTGTGCTTCATTTTTCATTTGAATTAACCAAGCCTCAGTTCTTTTTCTCCTTTTCTTCACTACATAAAAGAGTTCCTTTTTTCCATGAATATTTTAATAAATCTAATCAGTTCATTTATCAACCTTTTTTTTTTTTTTTTCAACCAGATAGGTTACATCCAAGTCTCCTGCTGTAATATGATTTTTTAGTCTTTGGAATAACTTCCACAGCCCCCTTCTTCACCTGCAGCTTTTCTAACATTCTTTAAAGAATACTGACACCAAAACATCACCCACTACCCATGGAATGTGATATGCAGAGGTAAAATCTTATTCATCCTGCAGTTCTGGGGCATGTTAGAGATATATCAGAGAGATATGGCCAGGTTGCCTGTAAAGCACAGTGTGTCTTTTCACAGACATCTCAGCTTAAAAAGCAAGGCTCAAGCTATCGAAAGCCCAAAGCCTTCAGCTCTGCCCACTTATGCCAAGGAGTGATTCATCTCTAAAACCTTCTGCATTCTCTCCTCTTCTGCTCTCTCCTCTTTCACAGCACACCAGCTTGTTAACCTCATACTTTGAGAAAGTGGAAAGTCTCCACTGGAAGTGACTTGCCCTGTCCTGCACCTACTCCCATTGGTTGTGTCCCTTTAGCTTTCCCTTCCCTTCCCAAGAAGTGTGATAGCCACCTCAAATTTTGTCAAGGTGACTTCAAAATACACTTTTAAGTTGTAAGCACTGAGTCTGTACTCTGCAGCATGGAAACTTCAAAACTGGAGAGAAACCCTGTAAATCAAGTCTGTGTTATTTTAATAGACTTCCCGTGCTAGCTGCAGTCTCTGCAGATTTATAAAACCATTTGGCAGCATGCTACACACCAGTAATTACCAGAGCAGGAAACGCTCAATAATACAGAAATAATTCATTGCCATTACAGATACACAGTATGATGTGAAGACAGAGAGATTTCTTTTTGCCCTTTTCTTTATATATCAAACAGAAAAACAAGAAACCTTTACCCCAAACAAAAGAACTGCATGAAACTCTCCCCACTGCTGACAAATGCCCCTAGGGTGTCAGGGAGCCTCCAAAGCACCCTTAGGGGGCAGCTATCAGACCTGTCCAAGCTTTCAGTCCTGGAATAATGGGCAACTCTGCGAAACAGATACCTTGCCAATGATGACCAAAGAGATAAAAGGGCCAAATTCAGCCCTGTAACAAAGCAGCAGCAACACTCTTGGCCTTCACAACACTGCAAGGGTTCATATCTAGTTTTTAAACAAAGCATTTTCATATAAAATGATCACTCAACCACTCAATTATCACATCCACTCAATTATCACAACCACTTAAGGGAATTCTGTCATTTATACAGCATTTTTAATTACTCAGTATAAAAAAGGCCCAATTTTGATCTAAGAAGTGACAGTTTGAGAAAATCTCCTAAGAAACAAGACTTCTCAAGCACTGAATCTTTATCAAGGTTTTCCCATCTGCAAGAACAGTGAAGAAGTGAAATTTACCAGGCCCAAACCAGGAGGGCGTGGAAGATGATACACTGTTTGTAGCAAGAAAATCATAATGTATCTCTATTTAGCACATGCATGTGCGCCTATTTGCTCTAGATGCATGTATAATCAGCCCTAGTATAAATTAGAAATCATATGAAGGATTAAACATCAATTGCCTGTCCTCCTACACTTCCCATCCCTCTGCCAGGTCCTGATTAAAACAGAAGGCACAGTAACAATGGTTGGAAACAGACTCCGAAATTGAAATAAGAGAGGAAAATAGCCATTTTCTTTTTGTAGCAGAACCTATAAAAGCCACATTAGTGTTTGACTGTCAACAAATACCACCATATTCTGAAATTAGGAAAACCTAATGATTTTGACAGGATCTAAAAGGTGCAGGAAAATGAGGATTATTAAGACTTGAAGATGTGACAATTACATTTGTCGATGGAAGTCAGTGTTATGCAAATAACAGTTTTAATATTTTTCAAGCATCCCACATATTATAACTATTTCTCAGTGACTAGGAGGGTTTCACACAATCTTTAAGTGTAATCTTTTGCTAGCTTCACCATCTGGGAGTTCACAGACAGCAATTAATCTTGCTGGCTTTTTTCCAAGAGACTTACTGTAAGTCTGTGGCATGTCTTTCTTTTAACAATCAAATTTGGGGGTTATTTTGTTTTTGACTGTGGCTTAAAATAGCCCACTATCAAAATAATATTAGGGAGATCAGGTCTCCAGAGAGCAACAGCATCTTTTATGAGAATGGCTGACAGAGCTCAAACTTTGCCTGATACTTGCCCTAAAGTATGCAGAAACTTCTTCAGAAATGAACAAATACAGAAAACTTGTAACTACATGCAGATAAATCACAAAGAAACAAACTGCTGGTAGAACATAGGGCACCTTATCAGACAAGAAGAGCACTAGTTGGTGAGATAATTCAAGAAAGGGCAGGCTAAGAATGAAGGGGAGCAAAGAAGGAGAGCAGAGTGCAAGTCAGGCCATAAAGCCATTACACATATCTAGGGATATCCCCACCATTATGCATATGTGTTGCTTTTTCCATTATGCGTATTCAGGAGAGTTACAGGACATTTGATTTCTCAGGGCCATTTTAAAAAACATTTTTCTTTGTTTTGTTCTGGATTTTTGGGGGGTTTGTTTGAAAATATCTCAGAAAAATCATGGTCAGGAAGATGATGGGAAGATATGAAAGACAAAAAGTGTTCCAATCCTTCACCAACTGTCTGGAGCAAAGTGTCTGGGTATAGAGCCACCCACACAATTCCAACAGCTCTGGACAAAGTCTACTGTATTCAAACATATGTAAATTTCATAATTCCTACAGCTCTGCCCTCCAAAGCATTTATTAGAAACAGTGCTGCCCCTGCCCAAAGCAGAGGATTGGAACTGGATGATATTTCAGGTCTCTTCCAACACAAACCATTCCATGATTCTCTGATTCTATTCTGGCATAGCTCAGTTTCAGATTTCTTTTTGGTTTTGTTTGGTTGGTGTCATTGTGTGTGTGGGGGGGGGGGTTTGTTGTTGTTTTTCTTTTGTTGGTTTTGGTAAGACTGATGGTTATTCTGAAGGCTCAAGAACTAAGGGTAGAAACGGAATGTGAGTTGAAGGTAAGTGCAACACATGAGTTGCATGTAACACTTTGCCACTGTTTCAGATGCCTGATAGTTTTGGGGATAAGGATTTCTTGGTCTGTGGTCAAACCTCAGCAGTTTGACAAGGTCTAAGAAATCAAAGCATGATGACAAGTTTCTTGTCCCCTAACATTCCACAGGTCAAATGAACAGCATAGCCACACTGGACATCACAGACTACAAGCTAGCTGAGGAAAATACTGGCTATCTTTAGACAGAACTCTTCTGTTTCACATTGATTTGCCACACAACTAACTAAAAGGAATAATGATCAATATAATTCACAAAATACATCTGTCACACTGCAAGATTAGACTGGCTGAAAAATAGAGCAACATGGCTTTTTTATCTCAAACTGTACTCAAGTCAAGTGGCAGCACTCTTAGATATAACTAGAAGTTTTCAATTTTATTCAGCTGTTACAAACAAACAGCGGGGGACTTCACGGGACCAATTTCATGGGAAGGGCCAAAGGAAAGTAATAAGCAAAAGAAAACAAAACACTTTCAAGAACACAACTACCTCCCAGTATGGCAGCCTGCTGGGCACACTGAATAAGGAAAGACTTTGTTTCAGAGAAAGGTCATGTGTTTGTTTTCTTTAAAAACCTGTCTAAAATGGCTTTTTTCAAAACATCATCTAATAGGTCATTACCAACACATACAAATGAAATCTGTACTCTCAGCTGTGGTACACATTCCTCAGCTGCTCTCACCAGCTGATGCAGCTGCTCACACAGGAAGCCCCTATTTGCAATAAGGCAACACTATTAAGGGTCCCAGACTTCAATAAATTGTCAGATTCTTATGTTCAGATTTCTAGACCAAATTCCTATTCACAGCTGGTTGAGTGGAAACATTTTTTAAACTACATTGTCAAGCTACTCTGCAATGGACATATTTCACTCTTTTGTAATAGGAACTGCATCCATGAAATATGGAGGACAAGAGGCATGGAAGTCAGCTTTGCAGTCACACCATCCCCTTCACCTCCTTCTTCATAAGGAGATCTGCAGACATCCTACACAGCACATGGAGAGACTGTAACAAGTCAACGCTTCCTACAGCAAGTCCTTCCTATCAGCTGCTGACCACCACTCCATAGCCATGCTACCACTGGCTTCCTTGTTCACAAAAAGTAACATAACTGTTGCAAAATGAAAGCTTTTATAGCTCGGCATCTCTGGGCAGCAGAGCATAAGGTGAACAGACACGGGCAACAGGGAGGATCTCTCCTACAACCCACCCAAAGCTGATCAAGGGTACATGTAGCTTACAGAGATAGCTGGAAATACATTATTTCTAACACTCCAAGTTATTGTTCAGATTTCATGTTGCTTCCTAAAAGAACAAGTTGGAACTCTTTCACCTTCATTTTTGAGCCTCCAGTCACACTTCCTCCCATAGTCCCACAACACCTAAATTTGCACAGTTTCTCAGGTTTACTTTTCTGACAAATACTGGATAAGCAAGCCCTTATCTGCAGATACGCATAATGAGTTTTTCACTGTTTCAGACACAGGAGAATAATAGACTATGAAGATGTTCTAGCAGGAGCATTCCCAAACAACCTTATTTTGTGCTTCATATATGAAAACGCTCATCTCTTTCTACAAATTCCAAACATGCTTTTAACTGTGGTTAAGATAAGCTCTCCAGCAAAATGCTACGACAACTCCATATGTGACCTAGGTCCCTCACAGTGTGACACGCTGCTGTGAGCACCAAGTGCTTTTGCACTGCAAGTGCCTTTCTCTGCATAGAAAACACATCCCACCTGTTCTAACTCCTTGAGAGTATGACAACTTCCCTGTCAATACCATAGTTCCTCCAGGTCTTGTTAAAGGCCTCACCTGGGAAAAAGTTTTCAGATTCCATTCTTATTTTCAAAGTCAACACCACCTTGCTGTTCCCCCAGACTAAGTTATTTGTTCAATGACTCTTTATGACTATTCACTAGTCACAGATCTTTCATGCCTTGTAACCTGCCTGTAACAATGCTGGCTTTTACTGTAGTAGGATGTTCACTTGACTTTTGTGAAGTCTTTTTCAAACAGTAATCTTACTACACTTGGGAAAGCAGTATAAGAGCCCCACAGGTCTGTGATGCTTCTGAGGAGCTGTGGCTCTCAACAGGAGAAGAGAAAAAAAAATAGGTATCTGGACATATTTCTTCTGCCTTTTTGCTTGTGAAACATGAGTTAAAATATTACACAAGAACTGAAAGACAAAGAATAAGATGTTACATGATGGCAATACCCAGAAGTAATTATTTGTCTTCTTGGTGAGGTAGTCCTCCTCAATTCTTGCCTGGGGAAAAGCTCTTACTCTGGAATATCATAAAATAAGCACATTCATCTTTAAACAAAAAAAAAAAAAAAAAAGCCTTCTGCAATGTTTAAATAGACACTCTTAAAATGAAAATACTGCCCGCCATTAAAAGAGGTTTTTTCTGTTTTAAAGGAAACTTTCCCCATGCAGAAAAACTACACACCACTTTTTGGTAGTTTGGGCTGCCACTTTCATTCTCTATTGCGGTATCCTGCAATAGAAAGGAGGGGCCATCTCCTACCTTTTGGTATTTCCTCTGTGTACTGATTTTGGCCGGGATAGAGTTAGATTTCTTCATACCAGCTTGTGTGGGGCTCTGTTTTGGATCTGTGCTGGAAGCAGGGTTGGAAACACAGAGATGCTTTCATTATTGCAAAGTAGGACTTACGAAGTATCAAAGGAACCTTTTTGCTTTCTCTTCCTATTTCACAAGTGAATGGGCTGGGGGTGCACAAGAAATTAGGAGGAAGCAGAGCCAGGATAGTTTACTCCAACTGATCAAAGGGATGTTCCATACCATATGGTATCATGCTGTCAATAAAAGTTGGGCGTAAGAAGGAAGGGAGAGGGTGTTTGGAGTTTGCACTGATTTCTGCTGCACAGGTGGAAGTGGGAGAAATAACAGGTTAATTCAGGCATGTACTCAACCATGGCAGCGCAATCCCCTTAATGCCCAGTAGACAGCTGTCATGCAGCAAACATGCATGTGAAAACATCTCTATTTCAAATTAAAAAGGGGACTGGGGGGAAGATTTTAGGCTTTCAAGATACCTGTCTTTAACTTTAAATACCTTTAAATCCAGGGTCTCAGGGCTTTCTGAAACAGGAGACCCTGACCTACATCTGTAACAGACTTCTTTGGTATGTCCTCATGCAAAGAATTCTGCCTACATACTCTTAAGTTACACAGTAAAGCATTACCTTTACTGCTGTTTATAGCCTTTCATTTTTTGTAATAGGGGCTTCCATTCCTGTTAAACTTTTCCCCCAATACAAAAATATTTAGTCTGCCTTCAGAGTGCTCTCTCCTGCCTTTTTAGGCTTCATGTTTGTTGCTCTCTTTTAACTCCTCTAGGTTTCCTACTAGTTTTTTTCCATAGTCATTATTCCTCTTTGGCTCTGCCCATAATTAAGGGTGAACACAGCGCTTTAAAAGTAGATTTTTTAGAGGCAACCCATTTTCCACTATCATATCACATAGTACGCATGCCCTCCGAAACGCTAGAGGGGTAACTGTATTTTCAAACCAGGTACCTGTGTAACACTACTTCAGATTATCCTTGCCAAACACCACTACATTTCTCCAAGATTAAATTAATCTACTCTTCAAGTGGTTTCATGCTCTCCAGAGAGTATGAAGCAATTTCGAAGGGAAAAGAACAGAAATTCCCCCTTTATTTGATAGTGGGAGGAGCTTTGAGGATTTTTCTATTGCTGTTGTGTGGTAGGCACTCAGTTATTGACAGCTAAAAGAGGTTTTCAGGCCTTAGAGAAAGAGAGAGAGCACAGCAGTTAAACCACATACCAAACCACCAAGATTGTAAATAAGTGCAAGAGAGGTAGTGTACCTTACACCACTCTCAAAGTGCCAGTTTTTACTTGTAAACAAGGCAGTTCTACACAACCTCTCAAAATACCAGCTTGACTAAGCCTATAAATTTATAGGATTAGTATTGCAACACTTTATTGCTACAGCATCATCTCTCCCAAGCATTTGAACTATTTTAACAGGACCAACACTTAAGGCAATTCAACACAGAAGACAGAAGTAAATAATACTCCTCTTCAGTGAATATGCTCCTACCTTGCAATTGTTTAGGAACTGAACCAAGCAGCTGTGTTACTGCTTGGCCAGACACCCTTCCAGTAGTGCCTGCACACTCCCTCTCTTCCCTGGGACTTGGGGGGGCAGCCACCACCAGGACCTCCCTGCCCCGGTGTCACTGCCATCACATGGCAAGGAAAGACATGAGAGGAGGGAGAATTTGTCAGGAAGTCAAGGAGAAGCCTCAATTCACACCATTTCTCTAAACTGAAGTATCTCACATTTGCTGCTTGAACAAAAAAAGCAACAAGTTCAGTCTTTTGACCTCATCCTCTCCAGACCGCTTCACTACAGAGGGTTCAGGCAGTATTTGACTCCAAGACTAGGCACACTCATTTCCAGTTTCTCCAACAGACAAGACATGAAGAAGGTGTTTCCCTGCCTGCTCCCTCCTTTCTCATGCAAATAGAAGACAAATTGCGCTGGTGAGTGCAACACCCTCTTCTCCCCAAACGATGGCCAGAGGGAGCAGGGAACCTTTGAGGATAACTAATCCTCTCAGGTTGCATTCTGCCTTTTGCACAAGGGGACGCTGCCCTGAGTCCCCCTGTCCATGCTCACACTGGCACAGGCCATGGCATGCTCAACCCTTGTCCTGGGAGCTCCTGCCTCTGCCCGTCTCCAGCACCCAACAGCTTCTCTAACACTTCACACCAGTGCTCCCACACAAGTCCATCCTCTCATTCCCTCAGCACTGAAAAGAAAAACACATGCCTCAAGGGGGAAAAAAGGTCTCCAGATCATTCACTTCAGGTAGAAGCTGCAGCTTGTATTAGAGACAGCTCTGTCCCTGATCTGTGTCAAACCAGCCACGCCAGCAGTGCCAGCAGCAGCAGCCATCATACATCAGCCAGTGCCACAGCCCCAGCGCAAACCTCTGGGCCTGCAGAGCCCTGAAGAGCCATCTGCAGTGTGCTAAGGTGTTCCATGCCCATGTTCATACACACACACACACCCCTAGACACCTGAAAGGATTATGCTCTGTTTCCATTTACCTGCTCTTAGTTTCAGATTTCTAAATTATTCTGTGCAGCAAGAATTAGAAACTTACTGCTGGCTATGGGAATTTCTTCTTCTCTTGATTCCAGTGCTTTTTCAAAGACAGATGAGCCAAGTTACCAAAATAGTTCCCTCTTCCCTCTATGAAAGCACTTCAAGGAACTAGCTCGTGATTTAGGAATCAGACACTTTTCTAAAACCAAGCAAGAATGGAATTAAAGCTAATCACATTAGCCTATAACTTTTTTCCCCTCTAAAAGCAGGATTAAAGGCAGAGATGGGGAACTTCCCACATTCCCACACACCAGCTGCATTCTTCCAGACTCAGCTTGCAGAACAGCTAATAGAATTACCATCCACAGACCTAGGATTTTCAGGGATTACTCTGGAGAGACTGTCAAAGGAACTAACTGGACTGTAATTCCTGGCTTTGCATGACCAGGAAGGGATAGAGAGACCTTAAAATGACATTGAGAAGTACCCCAGAGGGAGCCTCGGCCTGAAGAAGTTGCCATCTAGATTTTATAAGGGCTATGGAGACACTGGTCTTCAAGTTTATTGAGAACAACAAAGTGAACTGCAAGCCCAGGTCTGGAGATGTCATTAATGAGAAAAGTGACAAGGTAAGGGAGAGGGAATTGCCCTCCAAGACTGATGCTGATGTACCTTTGTTTGAGGAGATCAATGTACATTTTAATACCTTATTAATTCCTGCTTTATGGTAGAGAGCATGTATGGCCAAGTTCTAATCATCAAATGACACAGGAAAATAGCTGAAAAAACAATTAATTTTTCTGTTCAAAGGAGGAGACAAAGAAAGGGAGAAAAATCTCTATTTTTATTCTGCAAAATGTAAGTCACTAATATCAAACCAACCATAGATAAAACTTTGACCTTTGTTATGACATAAGCAGCTATAATCACTGAGGTTACCTTTATGATTATTATTTTCCATTTCCAAATACCAAAATCTAAAGGCATACTCCACTCTCCTGGCACCACAAATACTATGCAGGTTTCGCTGCACAACTTTTAGACTTTCTAAAGGATAAACATTGCAAATTTGAGCCTAGAAAATGAGAAGTTTTCTTTTTTTCCCCATTTCTTTTCAAGGATTTGATCTTTCTCAGTCAAGACACCTGAAAATAAGCTCGGCAAAGAGAAACAAAAACTAGTTCACATAAATCTAGTTTCAATTCCAAACTTCAGCATTCATTTATGAAACAAAGATTCTTAATAAAAATTCAGAAGAAAAGGCGTTTTCTTCAAAAATGCTGTTTTAAAAAACATAACCAGCAATTTAAGGACCCTTAAAGCACAGGCTTCTGCAAAGCATCATGTTCTGCTGAACAAATAAAAAACCCACGACCCTCACACAGCCTGCCAAGGCACCTGCACAGACACAGAGCCAATGGAATTAACACTGGGAGGGATGCAAGGGGACAGAGGAAGAGGCACTAAGCTTCCCCCACGGCCACTGGAGCCAAGGGAGGTGCAACCCTTTGCACTCTGGGGTAGGAGCAGAGCTGTTCAGCTGCTTCACCAGCCTGGTCAGGGACAGGAGTTCAACACAGGGGTCCTTGCCTTTGAAACTGATCATCCAATGCAACCCCGAACCCGCTGAAGAACTGCTCTCAGTTACAATGCTTGGGCCTGAAGCAATTTAAGGACTGCTTTTCATAACCAAAAAGAAAAAGGTTGCTGCCCATTATTAAGTTTCACAGCTTCTTCTTGCTATCTCCTCCCCAGATAGGCACCAGAGATAATGAATCAAAAAAGAGAAAAGTCCACAACCAACAATAAAATAACAACTTCCCTCAAGAGAGAAGGGGAAAAAAATTAATAATAATGATGATTTTTAAAAATATTAGTGGCACATAGTTGGAGGGGTGGGGGGAAATGTTGCCCAAACCCATCTTTCCCCCAAACTGTTTCAAAATGTAACAAACCCCATGTGTTCACATGGTGACCTGCCACATCTGGAAAACACAGGGATCTCTGATGAACAGCAAGGCAACTTATTTTGGCTCTTTCCAAGACTTCTGCACAAAATGGAGCACTGCTCAAGTTGTAAGAGCTGGAGACATGTCCTCAGTCCCACCTTCCATGTGAGACCTTCCCACAGTCCCACCTTCCACCAAGGACCAGATTGTTAGTTATGACTGACAGGTATTTTACAGCATTATAAACATGCACTATGCATCATCTGTTTCTGAGGAGGTCTCTAACACATACCTAAAGATAGAAAAATCATGCTTGGTCTGAATGAATCAATGTTGGCAGGAAAAAAAAAAAGGATCTGCTACAGAACTTGGCTCAAGCTGGATCTTTTTTGCTCCTTGCAGAGAGTTTGGAAAGCAGAAGTTATTATAACAGGACACAAAGGACAGAGAAATAAATCAGGGAAATCCAGAAGGGCTCACAGTGGGGAGCAGAGAGGAGGAAAGAACTCACCTCTTGTCTGTACCTTTACACAATGGGGTTGATACACAGACACAGCACAAAAGGCTCTTAGATTTGGGACCAGCAGATTAAATAAAAGAAGAAATTAACTGCAAAGACTTTGGAAACAGAGCTATGCCTATAAAGGAACAGTCTCACAGACCTCTAATGCCAGTCCAAGGACACTTTGCCACAGGTTTTCTGGAGCAGTGGTATGCAGGATATCAGATTAAATCAAAGCTCCGTCCATTTCTTTCCCTATTGTAGCAGAATACCACCATGGAAAGCATAAAGGCAATGGAACATGGTCTCCTACTCCTCTCCCCCACCCTTTCTCCCTGAAATCAGGCAAAGCTGGCTGCCTCAAACCACAGTTTCAGTGTAATTACTATTGCCTGCAAAAGATCCTGAACGGCATCAAAAACAATCAGTGAAGACTGACTACACCTTAGAGTAGCACTTTAAAAAGAAGAGGGAGGGGGAAAAAAAAGATATTGGAAATGGTTATTCACCTTTAAGCCACAGTCACCATCAGCACCTCAGATCTGCTTTCCTAAGAGGAAAAGGTGTAGAGCCTACAGCGTCTGACATTCATTAGAGTTGACAACAGGCTGGCTTTATGACAAGTGACAGCGATGGACAGACAGATATCCCCATACCAGAGGAGGAAGAGGCTGACATGATCATGGGAGACCAGACCCATTCAACTCCTGCTTGTCTTGGAGACAGTACATTTAGGTTCCCATGTAGGCCACACAAGACTTTCAGTTCTATCAAGCCAGAAGCTCTCTGCAGACACAGCACTGCCCATACCCCTGTACTTCAAGCAGCTCTAGACTCCCTCAGCAGATTCTCTTCCCCTTAAGCCTCACTGTGTTTAATACAGATCCCAAACAATGAACAAAGCTCTAGATTTGCCACCCTACTTCATGTCAAAAAGTTGCCTGCTGGCTACAACCCACTAAAACCTCTTCTTATTTGAGTTTCTTTCTTAAATCAGTGTGATTGCAAAGTTATGTACAGGGTCCATATTTGGACAATTCCCAACTATGTATTGCCCACATCCCCTCCTGCACTATCCACTGTACTTGCTAATGCTGACTGCCTCAGCTTGGCATTATTTTTCTCCTTCCCCCACTCAGACTCCAGCAATTAAACCATGCTGTGATCAAGAACCACAGACATTCCTTTGGCTGGCTTTACCCTAGCACTGCTTCCCCCTGATGAAATACTGTGTGCAGTATTTATCTGCGAATGTTAAACTCTTTAGACAAACACTTGCCTTACATACAGCATAGGGAGGAGGAATCACACCTGCCTCCAGCCATTTTATGAGATTCACCTACTGAACAGCTCATGCAGCATTAACCACTGAGCACCCTGCCATTCATAACCCCAAATAGAGCTGGCAGCATCTACTAGACAGCAAGTGTGCTGCTGGATGGGGGAGATAGTGGTGAGGAAGCCAAATGGCTTCAATGGACCTGCTGGCAATCTCCTACTTGCTGGACCCTCTGTAATTACCACGCAATAAAACTTCCACCCCACATCTGTTGGATTTGAGGGGAAGAGTGGCTTGACACAAGCTGGGATTTCTCTCACCAGCCCTGCTCACTGTTTTGCACCCCAAGCACTTGAAACTGTGACCTACTTCACCTGACCTCTGATCAGGAAACCACTCTGGATAACATATGTATTGTAGCTGGCCATCCCAAACATACCAAGTAGATGTGACTGGCCCAATGGGAATCAATTCTGAGAAGTCACCTTTCTCTTTCTGTTTAAGAAGAAGGAAGAAGAAGATAGATTAGGTAGAGACAACAAAAGGCATAGTTAATACAAAGGTGCTGCTGTCTAATAGGACCTCTTGCATTTTAGAACTGCAAGTGCAATCAGAACAGAAATCCAAGGGAACTGGATAAAGATCCAGGTTAGATGTGACTCAGGAGCCTCTAT
The DNA here is from genome assembly GCA_013399225.1 of Rhipidura dahli. NCBI lineage: Eukaryota > Metazoa > Chordata > Aves > Passeriformes > Rhipiduridae > Rhipidura > Rhipidura dahli. The sequence continues at coordinate 520,151 of VXAC01005215.1, read as the reverse complement.
CTTCCTTGCAAATGCCACTCCATCACAGATAGAGCACCTACTGCAGCCCCATGCCACAGCAAAGTAGCTATGTCTACTCTGCCTCAATTATCTCCCTGCACTCACTAACAGCACTCCCCCACTCCAAGTCTTATTTGGGATTCAACTCACAAAGCTGACTTAACCCATCCTTACACCCACAAACCATATTTCTTTCTCAAGTGGCACACAGATCCCATCACAGGAATGACCTGTGCTTTGCAGCACTGCTTCATTTCAAGGTCAAACTGAGCATGTTTCATTTGATCACATTCACAGGCTCAGAGCCATTCACCCCGGGGGCCACAGCCCTGTCAGTTTACTTTATGCTGTGATGCTAACTGTGCCAAGCCATCCCCACTTGCACCTACCCTGAGTGATGCAGCTGCAACAGAGATAAATGAACAAAGCCAGAGTGTTTGCTGTGATTGCCACGTGTGCCAAGGCAGAAGGGTCCAAAGGAAAGCTACCTTGGAGGACACAGTCACCCTCTGGTGACAGAAGCTGGGACCATGCTCAAGCAAGCCTTTCAGAAACATGTGAGACAGCACTAGTCTTAAGCCTCTGAGGGACTAGCAATAGAGGGACTAGCTTATAGGCATGAATTTCATACTTGTCTCATTAGGAATCATGTTTGTTCAACTTAGACAGTATTAAAAATACCTGAACATGGTTTACCTTTTTTATCCTTTTTCTATTTTTATCCTTTTATCCCTGTAAGTTCTAAGAAATTAGAGGCCACATAGGAAAAGCCAAGTACACAACAGCAGGAAAAATAACTGTGTCATCAAAACACAGAACCTAAAACTTGAGATTCATTCCCCACATTCATATCAAATCTCTTGCCCAAAACTTATCCTCACTGCTGCATTTTCTTCACTTGGAAGAACCAGTTCATTTACACATGTACATTTCTTCCCCAAGCTTATTCTGAAATTATTATTTGCAATGCACTTGGCAGATTACAGGCATTACATAAATATTAGATGCTATGGTATAAGCTCTTACACAAGGAAAGGGATTTCTGAAGCTCTTAAAATTATCATGAGGTTTCTGTAGGCTGTTTTATATGAACCCAGGCTTAAACAAGAGCCAGGCAATGTATATTAAAGTTAACATTATAATATGCATAGAAGAATAATTCATATGCAGGAAGACTGTTCAGTTGTCTTTAGCTACATGAATGGGACTTGGGTTTTTAGTTCATTCATCAGGTCCTACTCAGTATTATGTTCTGAACTACAAAAAGAATAAAAGAAAATATTTTCATCTAGACAAAGAGAAGTGCAAACAGTTTTTTAGAAGGTTTAAAAAAGAAAGTAATTAATTATTTCTGTGTACACAACCTGGGAAGACAACCAAACAGAACAAGATTAAAAAAGTATTCCTTTCCCCAGGAGTATCATCCTCCTGAAATTTGTACCAAACAGAACACACACAAGAAATGTGTTTACCAATGGGGTGTGAGTCATGCTCCCAGGTGAGGGTTAGAAAGACTATCACTTCCAATTCACAGGAGCAGGACTGTGGTGTTGTTATCTTCTGTTAATAAGAAGCAATGGGGATTAGAATAAGCAATCAGTAGTTGCAAGACCTATGCTATCCTCCAACATCAAAATATTCAACTCAGGAATATTTTCTCATTTTCTGTGTTTTGCCTTACCTCAGCTCACAGACATGTTAAGCTTTCACCTGCTTCATACTGCTATTAAAATGCTTAGCATTTGTATAAGTAGTTTGGTCTAGACAGAACACAAAAGGTAGAAAAATACTTCTGTGTTATCTTAACTCACCAAAATATTTATGATCACTGAGAAATGCTGAAAAATATTTTTATAAAAACCTCCAGTCAATTCTCACATACATTCATTACAAGCTAAGTAACACAGCATGAGAAAACATGAGCAATATTATCAGCCCTACAAAAAATCCAGTATNTGTAACAACTTGCCACTGTAATAATGCTGTAGAAGGACATGGTGATCATACTTCACCTACAACACTGCATTCATTATGGGCCAGTAGCCACCAAGACCACAGAGAAAATGTGATTTCTACTGCAGGCCTGCAGAGCAGAGAAACTACAGTATCTCTGAAATGTAACATTATGGAAAAACAGCCTGAACTTTATCTCATCAAACAAAAGTCACTGCTGGGATAACCAATTGACTTTTCAAGCCAAGAAACACATATACCAGTAAAGTTAAGTTTCTGGAAGCCTATTATAACTCAGAACTGCAAAGGTCTCTGAAGTGTCATTTACCATTTCTTAAAAAGGCAGGCAAAATTCTCTTTTGCATGAGGACACAGACAACATACAATTGAATATTTCCCCCTGTCCTTTAAGTAAGGACTTCCTTCTGAAGTCCTCCAAGGATATGGCAGAAAAGCAAGAGCAAAGAGAGTAACACAGGGGGCACAGAAGCAACCAGCTACAGTCCCTTCTCCAGGATTCAGACAGTTTAGAAAAGCAATTCTAGTACTGGATTCTGGACTGCAGGAATATACATTTAAAATGGATGGAAAGTGACTAATATTCTTCTATCACAAAATGCTACTCAGTTGCAGTTTCTCTGCAACTCCACCAGCATGAGCAGCAGGCTAGTTCTTTGTCATTTGCAAATTTAGCATTTATTTTATCGTGCCATATGTAGTCAAGGGAATTAAACCAGGAGAGAAAGGCTCTGCTCCACCCTCTACCTTCACAGAGGGAAGAAGATAAAGCAGAAGAGGAAATGGTGAAAAATAATGTTCTGGGTACAGTTGAGATGCAGTGAGTATCATCTGAATCATTTCACATTGTATTGTCCATGCTACTGCCGTTACTTTGCCAGTTACTTTCAGAGTTGAACACCAGGACTGCTTATCAGCAGCGCTGCAGGGAAGAGGTCATAACACACTGAAAACAGCACAGGAAGGCATCAAAGAAGAAACTTCCCTCCCAGTAACAGGGTAATCCAAGCAGAAGCTCAGAAACCAGCTCGTGGCTCAGACAGGGAAAACTCTAGAAGAGATTCCCCGTGGCCTTGGAAGTGCAGCTGCCTGTAGAGGAGAGGGAGGGCAATGAGCAAATAAAGTGTGAGGCAGGATCCCTCCCACCCTCCCTTATTCAAATAAATCACTTAACTTTTCAGAGAGCAAATCTCCTTATTCCTCTGGATTAAAGGCAGACCTAAAAGAACGTTTGTTAACAGACTATCCTCTCCCGGGGTCATTCCTGATGCACGCTGGCTAACCACATGCCAAAGACTTTCTTAAGGATACCTTTGATTAAAAATGAAAAGTTTATTTCTAAATAAAATGAGACCTTTAAAGACAAATAAAAAGCTTACTGGCTGAGGGATACAATTTTAATTTTGCATCTATGAAGCCTGATGACCATTAGACAAGTGTCTGTAGTACAACAATATCTCTTTGAAACATCAACTGGCCTTTTGCCATTCTGTACTATGAGGTGAAATGAAATTCAAGGTCTCAGGTCTCCCATGCAAGGAAGGGACAGCAGGCCAGTCATTTCAGAAGAAAACTTTTAGGCTGCTTCCTAAGGGTAGCTGAGCCCCTATGGAATTCCCACTAAAATTTCAGGAAGCAAGATTTTATCCCAGCACCAAATACGTTTCTGAAGATTTCATTTACCTGCCTATAGGCAAATGTTTTTCATAATGATCACAGCATTAAAAGAGGGAAAATTAATAATAAAAAATAAAGGCTAATTTACATTTCACTACATAATATCACAGAGCTAAGTAGGCAATTTTAAAAAGAAGTTAAAATATATGACATGAATATCTACAATATTGCAAATAAAACCTGTTACAAAAAATGTTCAGTACAAGAGGAGCAAGTAAGTTGAATTGAGGAGACATGCTTGTTCCAGGGGAATAAGTCAGATGAACAGGCACATACCACACAGATCTACATAAAAGAAATAGTCAACAGGGTAAGAAACTTTTTCAATATGTTGTTTAGCAAGAAATACTAATCCTCAGGAATAAAAGAAACAAGAGGAATCCCCTACAAAAAAATGCTTATTTTGTAGAAACAAACTGCTTCAGTCCTCCACGGGAACCAGGTCTAACCCCAAAATGCCTTCTCCAGCTTGGATGAAATACCAACATGATGACATCAAGGAACTCTAGTATCATCTTTAAACTGACATGTTTTACAACTAAAGAACACGAACACTACAAATGCTTTCCTGAAACGAAGCCTCCAGGTGACCTATTCTCAGAGCCAAAATTTCTTCCTGAAGATAGTGAGACAGATGCTGGTGCTGGGTGTGGAACATAAATCCACTGACTCAAACCCTGCTGTGCAATGGCTCAGAACATCAGGGCAGACAGAGGACAGGTGGCACACACTCTCCTTACACCTTTTGGGCCAAAGCCCCACCTACTAAGTCTACAACAAACCTCTCATTAACTTCAGGAAGTAAAACTCCCTATGTCCATAGGCATCTCAACCAACAGGACACTGACATCACTTTTACTGTTTTGCTAAAACATGAAAATGCAGAAAAGGCAATAGCTCAGGGAAGCTGACCTCGGCACAATGCACGCATGGCCTGTCTTCTCTCACGTCTTCATACCAAAGCAAACTAGCAAAATGTGAGTTCAATAGCTGACCTTTGCGTTACATCACAAGCTGCTTGTGAGGACACCAAACTTCCTCCTAACATTCTTGTAAGTGCTCACTTGTATTGTAACAAAAGGCAAACATTGTTCTGATAGTTTCCTTAATATAGAAACTAACAAAATGCTAAATAATAACATGAAAGTACTTTATCCCTTGCTTTCCCCAAGCCAACAAACTTCAGAATATGTATAATAGTAATTTCATTTTCCTGGTACTTTTTCCATTTCTTTTCTCTATGTAACTCAAACCTGTTTCAAAAGAAAAACATAGTTTTAACACATATCTCTCAGCAAGTCTTGGAATTATTTTCAGACAGCCTGGTAATAGCTCAGTATGAGTAAAACAAACCAACAAACAAAGGTCATATTTGTCAAAATCTGAGTTTGTCCATATTTTCGTCTTTTTCTTCATTCTTTAATGCTTTGCCTTTGGAAAACAATGCAATTTTGGTGGCACTGCTTTCCTCTCAGTGTCTCCACAGTGAGCATTTTGGTATCTTCTGGTTACAATGAACCCCAATTTTGGAACATCATACGCATGCTTCTGAGAAGAGGGTAGAGACATGTTCTCTCTAACTAGTACCACCTTTCCCTTAGAGCTATTCCACCAGCACTAGAGCCAGCAACTGCAAGGGAAGGGGGTGAGACAAAAAACCAAAACCAAACAAAACAACAACAAAAAAAACACCAGAGAGAAAGCAAAAGGGCAACCTCTTTCACATAGATAACAACAGGAACTGAGAAAGCTAGTGACTTTTTTACACCTCCCAATTAGCCAAGCTGCTCAAAGCTCAAGAGGGAAGAGCAACAAGTGCATGAAAACAATCCTGGTGTGTTCTGCTTTCATGACCACCAGAGCCATTTACTTTATCTCCAAACATGCTCTCACATCAGGTTTCATCAACAGGGTTGACCCAAACCTTCACTTTCCAGCACCCACATTTTTCTGCCCCAGCAGTCTCAGGTGACACTCATGGGATGCACACACCTGGGATCCAGAGAAGCTCCCTTCCACTTTGCCACCAACTTGCAATTCACAGTTACTTGCTGAAAGCCACAGAACTTCACCTGAGCTGAAAATAGCAGCATGTACTTATTCTGGTAAAGAATTGCTTTTTAAGGGACTATTATAGTGGTAGAACAATTAGAGCTTACTTTTAAATATTTCAACTTACAGTTCATGGGGAATTTTATTCAATTCTTTAATAATCTAAGGAGACTAATCCAATTTAAAATTCTTTAAATCTCCCATTAAGATCTCTCTTTAAATCTCCCATTTCGGCATGCCCCATGATGTAACAACCTTTTAAATAAAGCTAGTGATTTCTCATTAACAATGTGACATCTTCACTATAGTTTTTGAAATACTTTTTTGGGTAATTCACGTATGTCTGAAGAGACTATAGCAAAACAACTTGCAGTCTGGAAGGACTATTTTAGTAACTTCTGTAATCTCTGAGTTGGTAGCAACATGGATAGCCAGACACGCTCAAGACTTAGAAGCAGTAACAGAAAGAAACCAAACACTGAATCCTGCACCCAGAATCCACAAGGAAATGATGTGCCTACCGATAAAGGAATCAAGCGCAAGGACGTGCCTTGCCTCTGCAGCTACTCCCACTGCCAGCTGGATGCATCCAAAGGCACACTGCTTGGCTGGCAAGGCTACAATCAGGTCCTGATCAGACACCCTCTAAAGTAAACACCATTATATGAGTGAGTCAGGGCAACAAACCACTTGGAAAGCCCAGTTTGGGGGCTAGCCAATGGATTTCTTCTCCTTCAGTTTGGAGCCTGTGGTCCTCAAGCGTCTCCCCAAACTAAAAAGCACTTTGGGAGATAGGTGCCCAGTCACCAGCAGCGAGCACACGGCTGTCAGGTCCACAGAAAGGCGTCCCAAACCCCACACATTTCACCATTCCTGGGCAGCGCCAAGTATTCACATACGCACAAACCAAACTGGCTTTCCTACCAAAAGCCCTTTTTATTCCAGGGTCAAGGACCGAGACCGCTGTTCACCGGCGGGTACCCCATCCTTGGCCCCTGCGCCCCCGGAGCCGTCACCATGGCTAGGGGAGCCCGGTGCTGCCCCTTGCCACCCTTTGCCGATCCGGGTACCGGCCGCTCCCACGAGGACTTTGAAGGGCAGCTGACCGTTTGCATCCTCGGGCTCCCAGGAAGGAGCCACCCAGGTACAGAGCTACGGCCCGAGCCGGACACACGGTGCCGGGGATGCCGCTCCCCCCTCTGCATCTTCCCCCCGCCGCTCC